>CP025324.1:1900000-1902500 GCA_004014935.1 Saccharomycopsis malanga
AGTAAAGGTACTATCAAATAAACGATAACTGATTTAATGAGCCATTCGCAGTTTCACTGTATAATTGCTTATACTTAGACATGCATGGCTTAATCTTTGAGACAAGCATATGACTACTGGCAGGATCAACCAGATAACTATTTCAACGGCTTTTAAAAAAAGAGTCCGGAAAAAACCATCCCATAAACAGTCCAAAAGAATAGAAAAAAAAAAACCAGACAGACATTAATCGAGTGGAAAAACAAAAAGAAAAAGAAGAAGAAAAAAGGCCAATAATAATTGCTGACAAAATTAGCAAATAAATCTTCCAAATATGCCGACTTCAATTCTCTATAGAATCATAAATAAGAAAATAACTGCTTCGACAAACTACTAACAATTAAGCTTCCGTTCGCCATGTTGAAACAATTACTCTAGACTATAATTAAATAGATTCATTGAAAACACTTGAGCATATTCTTCCAATTATCTTTTAAATTCGCCCACAATCAAAATCAACCTTTTACCCCCGACTAAGCCTTTATAACTTTCCTTCCTTTCAATGCTGCTTGCTAACTTTTTTCTTTCCTTCTTTCTGTCTACTTTTGGCTCCCCATTTTCCTTTTAAAACCCTAGAAAGGCATTAATTTGCATTAATCCCTTTCTTGAAGATAGTAAATAAAATGTTGATTTCGTTAATGAAAACGAAACGTACTCTCAGTATGTTTATCTGGTCTCCCATCAAAACAACCTTGAATACATCCATGTAGCTCTCTTTGTAGTTCTTCTAGAATACTTCCCCTAAGCAAAAATTCTGAGGTTGCCCACTGAATTGCTTAAGATGGCATTCTAAAAAGGAGATTATTCAAAAGAAATCAACAGTATCCAATCAAAACGATTTTCAACCGGCTATTTCCAAGAACAGGTCCCCAAGTTTGTCTTTAGTTTTTTTACTTGCTATAAGCTAGTAATCCACTAAATCCATCAGTGCTTAACTATAGAACCAAAAACGATATCCAAGTTAAGACTGTTTGAGTATAGATCAAAGTGAAAAAAAAGAGAAGAATTGCTTCTTCATTTTGTTTTTCTCAATGACTTCTACCCATACTATTTGCTTCTAAACCAGCTTGCTCTTTGCTTTATGCTCGGAACTGCTTTATCGGTTTTCCACTAAATAGCATTGCTGAACTAATAAATTAGTAACTTGGAACATTATCAAAGACTCAAGCTATCCTAATTGCCGTGAAGCTTTCGGATAAACTTGAATACACTTCTAATGTACCATTTAAGCAAGTTGCCTTGCTAGAGAACACAGAAACAAGACTTGATTGATATAAATTGAACCGAAATTGCTTTCAATTCTCTTTATTTCTTTCTTATCTTATTCCTTTTTTCTCATGAATAACCTGACTGCTAAAGCTAATGCGTGCGCCTCTATTATATTGTTCTAAAAAGTGCTGATCGTTTTTAACGCCCGTACCAACGCATGTATAAAGAATAGGCTGTTTTTCAGGTTAGAATACTATTTTTTATAGTTTAAAAACAGTTCTTGTACTTTAAAACATCGTCAACGTTGTTCTCCGTCTTTGGTTTGGCTTTGTATGCCCATTTCACCAATTTTTACCAACTTTTTATTGGCCTTTGTAAAGTTTAAGACAGCATCAAACCTTATCTTTACTTAATTACATACATTTTCCCTCGGAATTTCTTTACTACTCTCAGGCCTAACAGCCCTATAGATGGTCTAATTACACATTTCAACCAATAAAATAAATGTACTAAACATTGAGCAATATCTTACTCATTTCCACCCATAATCATTCTACTTCTCAGCATCGAGGAATTGGCAGAATACTGGTACCTTACATGGATTGAATGAATTTCGTCCGACCGTTGAAAAATTTTCACTTTACTTTTTTTTTTCCCCCGTTACCGAACTCCGAGGACATGACATCCCCGAGGAAATAGAGCCAATCTTAACATATAGTGCTCCGGGTTAGGCTGGTATGAATGATTTATTGACTTTTGTACTTACCTCTTTTGGCCATTCTATGAGTGCCACCATCTTTAGTACCACGGAAATACCTGTCGATCAATTATCCGGGTCAGACTGGTATTAAAGATTGATTCATTTTGGTCCTTTCTTTGATAATACCAGTACCTTTAATACCACGAAAAAAGCTGTCGATCGATGATGATTATCTGGGCCAAGGCTGGTATTAAACATTGGGATCTGTTCATTGAGGTACCTACCTCTTTCGGTTATGTAATACCTACTTTCTTCGGTTATATAATACCAATTCATTCGGTTATATTATACCAACACTTTGCTTATGTAACACCAATCTGTTGATTATGTTATACGTCCTCTTGCTATTATGTAATACAGACTCTCACCATTATGTAATACCTTCAATATCTTTAGTGCCCAATCATTGATCACCCAAAGTGCTTGATAGTCAAACTTATCTTTACCCTTGAGATCTTCAACATTGAAGGCAACCAGCCATCCATTTTCTCG
>CP025324.1:1912500-1915000 GCA_004014935.1 Saccharomycopsis malanga
TAAAAAGTGCTGATCGTTTTTAACGCCCGTACCAACGCATGTATAAAGAATAGGCTGTTTTTCAGGTTAGAATACTATTTTTTATAGTTTAAAAACAGTTCTTGTACTTTAAAACATCGTCAACGTTGTTCTCCGTCTTTGGTTTGGCTTTGTATGCCCATTTCACCAATTTTTACCAACTTTTTATTGGCCTTTGTAAAGTTTAAGACAGCATCAAACCTTATCTTTACTTAATTACATACATTTTCCCTCGGAATTTCTTTACTACTCTCAGGCCTAACAGCCCTATAGATGGTCTAATTACACATTTCAACCAATAAAATAAATGTACTAAACATTGAGCAATATCTTACTCATTTCCACCCATAATCATTCTACTTCTCAGCATCGAGGAATTGGCAGAATACTGGTACCTTACATGGATTGAATGAATTTCGTCCGACCGTTGAAAAATTTTCACTTTACTTTTTTTTTTCCCCCGTTACCGAACTCCGAGGACATGACATCCCCGAGGAAATAGAGCCAATCTTAACATATAGTGCTCCGGGTTAGGCTGGTATGAATGATTTATTGACTTTTGTACTTACCTCTTTTGGCCATTCTATGAGTGCCACCATCTTTAGTACCACGGAAATACCTGTCGATCAATTATCCGGGTCAGACTGGTATTAAAGATTGATTCATTTTGGTCCTTTCTTTGATAATACCAGTACCTTTAATACCACGAAAAAAGCTGTCGATCGATGATGATTATCTGGGCCAAGGCTGGTATTAAACATTGGGATCTGTTCATTGAGGTACCTACCTCTTTCGGTTATGTAATACCTACTTTCTTCGGTTATATAATACCAATTCATTCGGTTATATTATACCAACACTTTGCTTATGTAACACCAATCTGTTGATTATGTTATACGTCCTCTTGCTATTATGTAATACAGACTCTCACCATTATGTAATACCTTCAATATCTTTAGTGCCCAATCATTGATCACCCAAAGTGCTTGATAGTCAAACTTATCTTTACCCTTGAGATCTTCAACATTGAAGGCAACCAGCCATCCATTTTCTCGTTCTGTAAAACTATTGGTCAAAGTACTACTACTCAAAATATTCGTACTAACCAAGAGATGATCGAGATATAGTTGACTGACAGTACTATCATAGTACCAACCAACCATTCGTCCACTTTCCATACTGAAATATTGACCGAATTCCTACCAAACTCCTATCAAACTCCTATCAAACTCCTACCAAACTCCTACCAAACTCTTCGCTCATACTAAGAAATTATCATATGATAATTGACCTACTATATAACCATAGTAAATATCAATCAAAATTAACCTTTTAACCCTTTTTTACCACCCAGAATCATCTTATACACGTCAATGTTCCCCTGTAGATTCCTCTGATATTACAACTTGGTAATTCAAGCTTCTTCTGCTTCAATTTATGTAATAATCTTCAGCCTTCTTATACTATATATAAGAAAACTATTCAAAATAAACTAAAACTGGTTTATTAAGTAGAAATCCAATAACATTATTAACTAGAGCTTTTTTTAACTCTTTTTATTAATGTACTACATCAACTTAAACCAACCATTAGTCCAGATAAAACTCTTACTTCTATCCATAGCTTCACCTCCAAGCACTACTTCTTAACTATTTAAAAGCAGCATTTATCTCAAAAGTTTATAGCATTTTTACATTATTTATCTGCTGAAATATATTCTACACCCTTAATACTATAGACTATATCCTTAATATGGTCATTTTTATTTAATTTCGAGCATTTTTATGGTATAGCATAGTCAAGTAATGTCAAATTCCTACTATACCCGCTCAGAAATTAAATAAATGTCTACGGCCATATCTAGCAGAAAGCAGAATTTCCCGTCCGATCAATGGTACTTAAGCTGCTAAGAGCCTGACCGAGTAGTGTAGTGGGAGACCATACGCGAAACTCAGGTGCTGTAGTCTTTTTTTTTTTTCGTCTCGTTTTTCGTCAAAGTTACCCGTATATGACACGCAAATTTTCACCGTAATAATAATAATAATGAATGAATAATTGAAAAGACTCTTAGTCTCTTCTTCTTCTACATCTACCCCTCCAACTCCCATCTCCTTTGACCCTTCCCTACCTTACCAGCCAGTAACCATCTCGACCTCTCAACCTCTCATTGACTACCCAATCACCACCAACATTCATCAGCCAGCCAGCCAGCCACCATCTTCAACTTCTCAATGTAGTATAATGCTCCCAAAAATTTTCGCGCTGCGCGGCTTCTTTGTAGATGTAATCTCCACAACACAGAGAAGAAAAGAAAGAGAAAGAGAGAGAAAGGGGAAGGAAGGGAAAAGGGAGGAGGGAGAGAAAGAAGGAGAGAAGAAAAGGGAACTTTGTAAACCTTGACATCTATCAAATTTCCACTACTCTGTAGGATTGGGGGGAGAATCCCCCCCTCACGAACCTTATAAGGATCCTCAATTCTTTA
>CP025324.1:2522500-2716178 GCA_004014935.1 Saccharomycopsis malanga
ACAACAACTCCAGCTATCACAGTAAAAAAAAGTCACGACCACTAACACTAATAATATGTCAATATAAATTATAAAGGTTACCTTCCTTATGATTAGTTTAGCCTATCCATACTATAGAGTCTGTTGGAAGAAGACGACGACAACACACTTTGGCCAACTCGCTACTAGAAGCCCCCGCCCGGTTACCGCGGTTCTGGAATTGGCCTGCTGCGCTGTCATGTGTTAATACGCTCGGTTATGTGCATTTCCCTATGATAGGCGCATGATTAGCGCGCCAATATGCATGACAATGCCTGAGTTACTATATCAATAGGTTGATCATAATAATACCCCGGGTGAAATACCCCATATAATAACAAGTTACCAGTTTTTGGTGAAACTTTTTCTTAATATTTTTAACATTTTGGCTGTGAAATACGGCATTGAACGAGTAAAATAGAAAAAGCGGCTTGATGACGAGGTAATGGAGCATTGTCATCTAAACCAGTGCATTACTTTTTCTCAACTGTTTTCTAAAGAACGGGAGGCCTTAATATGGTAATAATCAGGCTAAAATAATATATTTTCGATAAAATCACTTCAAAAAAGGTTGTCTTCAAAAAGATTCTCGCCCAATACTGTCTTGTATACCGCACAGATGGATGGATACACCTTCTATATATATATACAGTTCGAGGACGAAGATTGCGATGAGCATCACTGAAAAGTTATTTCGACTATCATACATTAAAAGTATATATTATATTCAAGTGCAAGCAGATGTCAGAAACAAAACTTTTTAAAAATTGTGTGTTTATTTCATTACCTAAGACAGCCAACAAAAGCGTCACTCAATTTAAAAATCAGATATACATGGCTAATGGGGCCGTTTGCAAGCAAACTCTTACACCAAGGAATGCCACGACTATTACTCATATTCTAGTGGATTTTGAGGTTTTGAAAAACAAGCATTCTATAGTGAGACAGCTTAATTTTGGTAAAATTTTTCATGACAAGTTGAATAGTAATAAAAAGGAGTTTAGAGAGCTCACTGAAAAAATAGCTTCAGTACCAGTGGTCAAAGACACATGGGCTAGTAACTGTATTGAAAGAAGTACATTGCTCAACTACAAACCATATGAGGTGCTGATCGACTATGAAATCAAAGAGGAATATAAAGAGGTAGTAGGTATGGCAGAAGGGAAATCCTCACCAAGAAAACGTAAGAATGGTTTAATAACTCCAGAAGTATCACCCCGCAAAAAGAAAAAGCAGCAACAGGTTGAAGCAGGTGAAGAGGCAGCAGTAACAGCAACAGAAGAGGCCAGTGGGAAGATAAACAGCTCTTCTTGGATAGAAACAGTGTTGAATGAAAAATTATTAACATTGGAAAAGTTGCGGCATAATCCAAACCTTCCTGTTATTAAAGCTCTCAGCGATCTCAGGAACGAATACAATGACTTAGGAGATGATTTTAGAGTAAAAGGGTATGATACTGCTATTAACGCACTACTACTTTCTGTAGATCGCGCAATTACCACTTCTAAGGCTGCTTTGAAGTTGCAGGGAGTTGGTCCTTCAATTCTGAAAAAAATTGAAGAGTTTTATAAGACTGGAATGATTGTGGCTTTGGAAGATATGAGAGCGAATGAAGACGTTCAGATTTTGAAGAAGTTGAACAGAATTTATGGAGTGGGCCCTAAAATTTCCAAGTATTGGTATGATAAATGTAATATCCGATCAGTTGAGGATGTAAAAGCAAATGAACATAATTTGAAACTCACTGAATCACAGAAATTTGGATTACAGTACTATGATGACTGGTTGCTCAATATTCCAAGAAACGTTTCTCAAATGCACTTCGATATCATGAAATGCGTTTGTCATTCCATAGACGAGAAACTCGAGGTCTACATAATGGGAAGTTATCGTAGAGGGTTGGTGTATTCTCATGATATTGATTATATAATCACCAGGCCTGGCTTCACCACAGAAGAATTAAAGGAAAGCCAGCTTTCGCAGAAAATTATGGAAAAGTTGAAACAGATGGGCTACATCAAATGCATTTTGTCTGCCAGTAACAGCAAGTACTTGACCGGCGCCTCATTAGTAAATTATGGGGATATTAAAGAGTCTGAGGAGTTCCAGAAAGAAAAGAACATATGTAGAAGAGTGGATATTTTGTATGTTCCTTGGAGCGAGATTGGCGCCGCATTGATGTATTTTACAGGAAACAATATTTTCAACCGAATGATTCGCCAGCTTGCATCAAATAAAGGATACAGTTTAAGCAACCATGGACTTTATAAAAAGGGGCATAGGTTGCATCGGAAAAGCCTACAGACCAACACCAAAGAAAAGCTTCTCAAAGTAAAAGACGATGCTTTGGCTGGTTACATACTGCCGGCAGGGCAAAATGGCTCAGATGTAGAGGAGATCGAGGGCCAAGTGAAGGACAAGTATTTGATAGAAAGCTTTGATGAAAGAAAAATCTTTGAAAAACTTGGCGTGGTGTGGCACGAGCCAACTGAGAGAAACATTGGTGAATTTTTAAGGCTCTGAATTATTAGTATTTTATAGAAGTATTAGATACAATAAGCATAAGTTCCTACCAATGCTTTTGCTCATTACTGTTACAAATTTAGACTATAGCTATATGCATTTCACTATTTACAAATATCCATGTTTAGCACTTATGTATCAATAAAACAACCTTATTCACAAAGTATCATCATGGTCACTCCCCTTAAATGCCCATTTTGGCATTTCAGATTCAAAAGACCAGATTTCCGAGCCTCCCACATTGTCAAGAAGACCGTACCTCAATGCATGTAAATAGATAAACATCTCATCTGAGTCGGCCCGCCTATCAAAAAGAAGCTCACCACACTCTTGACAACAGTTCTGCTGTGTTCTATAACTTGCTATTCTTGCCCGGAACTCATTTTGCATTACCTTGTACTTGTCAACATCAAGGTAAGCTATCAACAGCTTGTCTCTGGAAAGCTTGTAGTCACGAGTTAGTGCGAGCTCAATCTGATTCTTCATAGGGCTTTTGGTATGAGGGCCATAGGCTGGGTCGTTTACAATAGGATGGCCTATATTTCGGAGATGTAATCGAATCTGGTGCGTACGACCAGTAAACGGTTCACACTCAACAATGCTCTCATTTAGGCTTTTATCGTAGGCTAATTTCCGGAATTTAGTGGTTGCTGTTTTCAAAGGTACTGAAATGAAGGGAGTATCGGTACAGTTATGGCCTGGGTTTATCAAAAACACAGGGTCATTACAGAGTATATCTCCTTCAGGGAAGTTGCCCAAAACTCTAGCTACATACTTTTTACAAAGTAGTTTGTTACGGAAATCGAAGGCAAGTTCTCTAGCCTTCTCAGGGGTCTTTGCAAGCATTACAATACCTGAGGTGAGCTTGTCCAAACGGTGACAGGTGTGCAAAATTCCATTTGGTATCTGGAACTCGTGCTTGAGAATCTCCGTGACAGAGTTGTAGTAAAAGTGTCCAGTGGGGTGAACCGGCACCCCAGAGGGCTTGTTGATGATAAGAATATTGTTATCTTCATATATGATTTGGAAGGAGCAACTTTGCCCGTAGTAGGAGCTATATCGGTTGCCTTGGTTACGATAGAGTTGATCTCCCGTAGAGACTGGAGGCTCATGCTTATGCACTATACTCTGAATCACATCGCCATTTTTGATTAATGTGCTGTACAAACTGTCACGTCGCAATGTTTGGGTCTTACTGGGCATATTTACATCTCGTAATAACAAAAGCTTTTCAGTGTCAATGGAGTTTCTGTAGAATTGTTCCTCACGACTAAATTCCTGTGTGAATACTTGGAGCACCAGCTTGCCTATCCATCTGCCTTTGGCAGGTGTTTTAAAAGTATACCAATACGGCTCTACTACTCTTAAGCCATCAATTATCAAATAGCGAGGTGCTACCATCGCCTCCCCTCCCATTTACTTGCCAATTCAAGTATGCTTATGCTAATAAACCTGCCCCCCAAAATGTCACCAGGTTGAAATATTCATGCACAACTGTGATGAACGCGTCAGCTTGCATAAACATGCATTTACCCTACTGTCTCATCGCGCAGCGCGAAAAGGGCTTCAGGTATATAGAGTGTTGCCGTATATGTTTGGTGATGTCAGTGTAGGAAGAAGAGGCATTAAACGCCACTGGAGCACTGTGTTTAGTTGTTTAGTGTAAAGTGTGTGTTCAAGACATTGAAGTGTTACAGGAAGCTAGGCAGGTCCTTGGTGTGGCTCATTTATTATCTGTGGGAATCACGATGGATAGTAGCAACGATAACCAGAGAACGGTTGATCAGGATCAGCAGTCTGGTGTTAGTAGGCAAAAACAAACGTCAGAGGTTAAAGAGTCGCAGCAGCCGTCAACGGGCTCAAAGAATAGCAACAATGAAATGTCTAATGGCCAGCGAAAGATGTCGGGGGAACATTTGGCAAGTCGGTTGCCAGTAAAACAGTCTACAACCTCTAGACCAATCATCAAGCCCACCAAGTCGAAAACGTATATTAAAGACCCCGAAAGGCCTTCTTTGTCTTCTTCGCCAAGTTTTCAGAAAAGCACCGTAGTGCAAAAGTCTAGTATGTCGTCTCCAGATAGAGTATTAGCGGTTAATCATTCAAAATCAGATGTTTTTCGATCGCAAGGTAATGAAGAACAGGCTTCTAACTCTAACGCACCAAGTCAGACTATAAAGAAACCTCCAGAACCACAGGAAACCCCAGAAAAAGCGGATGAGACAAGGCCAAATGTAATTTCCAAAGATGTAAGTCTTTCTTTGCAGCAGGACCTGCAACATAATAAAAGTGATAAAGATAAAGAAGCCAAACCAAAACAAACCAGCACAATAACGAAAGAGACCAGAAATAAAGCACCAGCGCAACCTGAGAAGAAGGTAAAGGTCAGTCAAACTGTATCGTACGACGGAGGAAAGCCTGCTATTGTTAGAAAGAACGACGTGAATACCAATAACAGAATAGTCGTAGAAACAGAAACAGTTGACTCGTCGCCTATAGTGAGTCTTGCTCTGTATGACAAAGGCATAAATGGCGGGAAGCACGATGAAAAGTTTAAGAAACTATATGACTTGCCTACAAGCAACACTAACTTGGCTGCTACAGCAAATAACGGCGTGGCCGGAGTCAAGAATGATGTGCCAGACAAAGTTAACGAACAGCCTGTCAGCAAGACTAATAGCGCTGACAATATTGTTGGAGATATGAAGTCTAATGACAAAAAAACCAATAATGATAAGAACCCCATTGAACAAGATATCAAAAAGGAGGAAATGCGCACTCCTAGTTACGAGCATGAAGTGACTACATCGCGAGTTCCTAGTATCTTTGAAAAGCCAAAGGACAATCCCATTGCAATGGCCGATGGAACAAATACACCTGAAGCGATAGATAATCATGATGATGCTGATGAAAAGAGTAGTATCAATAAAGGTGGACTCAACCAAGGCATACCACATGCTGCTTATAGTAGGTCTCTCCGAAACAAACGAAGTATTTTGATAGACACAGCTTCTCTCAGTAATTCCAATTCCAGTAATTTGTTGTCTAATGCTAATAATGCGCCAAACAATCCTTCAGCTTCTAATTTGCTAGGCAACATACCAAGCAATCTTGTTACTTCTACTACTAGCATTGGAAATAATCCCAATGGTGCACCTCAGGCGCAAGATGATGACACTAGAAGTATAACTTCATCTATTAAAAAACCCAAACCGAAGCCGAGATTGAAAAAAATCACATCCAGTAGAGCTGATATCTTTGAAGCTCAGGTAGAAGATGCTTTGTACGATGATCAGAATTCTGATGGTAATGAGACTTTTGTTTATGAAAGCAGAGGCCACAGTAGAGACAATAGCACCAACACTATCGAATTAGATGCCGAGAACGAAACAAACCCTGAACCTCGTAAGGAAGAAAAGGCAAACCAAATTGAAGTCACCAATGCCGATACACGCAGAAACCCTCCATTGCCATTGCAAGGTTTGATCAACGATCAAATGGAAAATTTCAAAATGGAAAAGTCTAGTTTACGCGGTGTTCCTCGCAATTCCAGTGGCCAAAGCTACACTGACCAACAAGATAGAGGCGCAAAATACACTAAACAAGGCAAAGCATACAAGAAAACAAAATTGGCTAATACTGACGATAGCGATTTGAACCCCGAAGACCAAAGGCACGAAGAAGCGTCTGTTTCTGGTAAAGATTTTGATCTAGACTCCAATTCCGCGGTAATGAGCGAGCATCATCCGTACACACATCATCCATACACTCCAAAATATAAGAAGCCAAGGGTCAAGAATGACAGGGTGCTTTATGACCCTTACAATTACAATCTTTCTAGCAGTCATGACAACACTTCTGACTCTGAGTTGGAGTATACTACTGACGATTTCACTTATCCTCGGTTTACAAGATATAAGAGGGCATCTCTGAAGTATAACGGAGCTCCTATCGATACACATGTGTTGAACAATGTTGCCAGTATTGCTGGTAGCAACTCTTCGGCTGTGACATCCATCAACAATCCCGTTCATAACATAAGTAGTGGCAGTAGCAAGGGTCACCGTTATCTTAGCAGAAACAGCAGTGTTTCTAACATGGAAAAGAAGAAAGCTAATGGTGTTCAAGATAATGAGTATGGAGGAATGCATACTCCTACTTATAAACGGTCCAGTTCCAGATCGCCTATTGTGAACTATCTCCCTCAAAACTATCGTAGGTATTCTCAACGTCTGAAAAGCAAGTTGCCCTATGATGATTCACCCACCAAGAACATTCAGACTAGCAATAACGGCAGTGTTAAAACGAATCACCATTATTCCAAGCCACCGCTTCCTAACCAGCTCAGAACAACCATTTCCAAATTGTTTGATCCCCAAGGAACTAATTTGAAACGATATTCAGGGGTTCCAGATGATTTCAATGTTGATGACATTGAAGACGAGAATTACGATGATGACGTTAATTATTTTGGTTATGATCTAGAAGATGGATCTGAAATTAACGAAAGCACTCCTTTGAACTTTGATTATTACAACAGTTACTCGCGCAATCCAAAGTTGAGAAACATGAACTCTCTTGAAGATGCTAAGATGAATGCTTATCGCCATTCCAGAATGAGGTCTAATAGCAATTTCAAAGATAATGCTTTAATGCCAAATGGAAGACCTTATCATCGTAAAGCTCATAAAAGCACTTTTCCTTTGATCCAGTCAACCTTTTGGGGGATTTTACTTATGATATCTTTCTTAGCTTTGGGTTTTGTCTGTGGATTCTTCTTGGCATCTACAAAAGATCTTGCTGATGTTGATATCACTGAGATCAAACATATTTTGGTCAGTGTGGATGAGTTGATTTTTGACATTCAGTGTAATGGAGTTAATCCAGGATTTACCAGTATAGTGGTTGATCAGGTTGATTTGGATTTGTTTGTTAAGACTCGTTATCTAGACAATGGCGATGATTACGATGGACTCTTTAATTATGAAACTTTTTTCATAGGAAACATCAAAAAGTTGGAATACCCATTAGTTTTTCCTAGCAATTTGATTGACAAAAAGAAGATGGAGGCTACATCTAGTATTCGGTTAATAGACCCTGGTAAAAACGCATCTGACCCAACTTATAATGATGATATTATACGTGGAGTAACATCAGAAAAGGGAACAGAAACTTTAACTTTAACAGAACATAGACATCCTAGTCTGACCGTAGCACCAGTTCATGAGCTTGAGTCAAAGGAAACCACAAGACAAAAGAACTGGAAGGTGTCAATTAAACATCCGTTTGAATTAATCGTCAGAGGAAAGTTCAATTACAAGTTGCCCCTAGCAAGCTCCTTTAGAACCATTGCTGTTCATAAAAGCGTCTCTGTAGATCCAGCGAAAAGCTCAAATACCTGAGCATTCTTTAGAGAACAACGTTTACACATTTTACATCTATACTTAACACTTCACTTATACAAATAGTTGTTTCAGTTCCTCTAATTTAGTTATCATGACTAAAGAGTGACATTTTTGTCTTTTTTTTTATTTTTATTTTTATTTTTGGGTTTTTCACAATCAGGCTATTTAGCCGGTTATTCTCCTATACTATATTATTTACCAAGCTAAACTTAAAATTTCAGCCAATTTTAATAATACTCAATATTTAAACTATTCTTTGTAAGTTGTGTTCCGGGTACCGCCATCGAACGGATCCAAGCAATGGTAAGTCAACATGAAGCAATTGCTCATTGTTGCCGCTGACGGATATTTTATTTAAGATATATTCCAATTGGTTGATATAAGAGATTACGCATTATTATTACGTTTAAATATCAACCTGCGTCAATTTGTAGAAACGCTTCACACTGATGAAAATGCCCAAGTTTCCTGTCCAATTATCAGCCGAGGAATGGCTGAAGAAGCTCACTGGCCCTCAGTTCGACGTGCTTCGGCTCAAAGGCACTGAAAGACCAGGAACTTCCGAATATCTTGACTTTTGGAAGAAAGGGGAGTATGCCTGTGCGGGATGTGGGAATCCAATATACAAGTCGGAAACCAAGTTCAATAGCCATTGCGGATGGCCTAGCTTCTATGACGCCATTCCAGGATCTATTATCAGCAAAACAGATACCACTTTAGGTATGCAAAGAACAGAGATTTTATGTAGCAATTGTGGAGGGCATCTTGGCCATATATTCAAAGGCGAGGGCTATGATGTTCCTACGGATGCAAGACATTGTATCAATGGAGTGGCGTTGAAATATAAAGAGTCTAGTGGCAAGGGAAAAGACATTCCTGAGTTACAATAGGTACGTGATGTATGTATATTTTTTTCTCGTGTGTTATATAGTTGATAAGTTTTATAGTTGAAATTTAATGCTCGAAAGTAAATATGAGATACCGAATTAAATGGTTTGGAATGAGCGAAATCTATGGAACTACACTATTTTAACTTAACACCGTTAACCTGACAATTTCGGGATCAAACTTGATGTGTATTATATAGCCTTGTAATATTTACATGTAATGGCAATTAACCATATTTAAAATAATGGTGACTTCATTTCCTTATATCCCAGATATCCTCACTGCTACCTTTGGCTTTTTTCAACAAGAATTGTTTTTTGTAAAACCTTTGAACCTCTAGTTTTTTTTCGTCATCACTTTTTCTACTGGCTGTATTTTTAATACAGAACATAAACTTTTCGTACGCTGGAGCACAACTGTTCAACTCGCCAAATCTATAGTAGTTACGAAGCTGCCCACCAACAGAATAACAAGAGAAAACCTCGTCAAAGGCAGTGATGCAAGACATCTCGCTTGGATACTGTCCAAGTTTGGTGTTTTTACTAGTATTTATTATGCCTTCTTTTCTTTTATCAAGTAAATCCGTCTGGTCCTTCCTGGAATCAAGCGGACTGTCTACAGCCTCTTTGAATATGCTCAACACATCGTTTAAATCCTCGTCATTAACACTGTTAGACATTATCTGTATCTTATTATACTGTAGATTGTGAAAAGGGTATTATGAAAATAGAAAAATGTATTAATATACCAACTTAATCAGTGATGAAAAATTTCGCACGTGGATGTCATCGCATATAATGAAAAATTTCTTTCAAGCATTACCTATCTACCATATTTGACAGTACTAAAAGCAATATCAGTAAAATGAGTTTCAGTTTTGGATTTGATGACGATGATATAGAAATAGATGAGCAGGACCAACTGGTTTCGAATATTCAAAACAACACTATTTCAAATGAGATCAATCCTTTGGATCGTCCTCTAGAAGGTTTAGAACCAGAATCAATCGATTTGAATGAGATCTTGTCATCTTTGATAGACACGCCCATAACGTTTTCTGCAGTGAATATAGGCGAGGATACAAAGGTTTACAAAAGAGAATTATTTGATGTGAAACATCAGCTCATGGTGGAAGATGACGATGAAAGTGATGAATTCAAACGTCAAGAGATCGAGGCGTTGATGGGCAACGACGATTTAAAAAAGTTTGTTTACGAAGGTGGTTTGAAAACATGGGAATGTTCTGTAGATTTGGTTTGTCATATGCAGGAAAACAACTCTATCAGTATGCTTGTTGAAAGCAGTCCTGTTTTCAATGTAGTAGAATTAGGATGTGGAACATCGTTACCTAGTTGTTATGTCTTTAGTGAACACTTAAAGTCTATTAGTTCTCAAAAACAACTCAATTTGATTCTTTCTGATTACAACAAATCTGTTCTCCGTTTGGTGACGGTGCCAAACTTGCTTATCAACTGGTTCACCCGTCTTTCAAACGAACAAAAAGAAGAATTGAAATCCTCATTCAAAATCAACGCCAACATAGATTCAGAATTACAGGTATCTAAAGAACTTATAGCCAAATTCACTCTGGATTTAAGCGCGAAAAATATTACTATACAGCTTATTGCCGGATCATGGGGCCGTCAATTCTTGAGTCTTGCAAATATAGGCTCCGCTCCATCCCTTATATTGTCATCCGAAACCATCTACTCTGTCGACGTATCTAGCATATTGGCAGAAACTGTGATTGAACTTCTCGCCCGCAATCAGGCCAATAATTTTGCTGTGATTGCTGCTAAGGATATATATTTCGGTGTTGGAGGCACCGTTATTGAATTCCTCAATTACTTAGACCAGAAGATTAAAGCTCACCACAACTTGACTTATAACGTCCAAAAACTCACTTCCAGTGGCCTCAACAGATCAGTGATCACCCTCAAGTCTTCTGACAATTAACGCTAGCCAACTTTTCATATATTACTTGAAATCTCTGTAGATTATGACAGTGTAGTATGCATTTTCCTGTATAGTTATGTGTATATATGTATGAACAAGTGGGAATATGCACAATGCTGCATTAACGGTGCACCATTTTTCAGAACGAGAAACGTTGATAGTAATCGAGTGTATATCTTTGGATCATTTGAACGTTTTGTAGACATAAGAATAGCGGAATTGTGTGAAGCAAAGATGGCGGCAACGGCAACACCGGCCAGGGAAAAGGAGTATGATTTGACGAGCTATAAAGCATTTCTTGAAGATAATTTCTCGGCGACAAAGTATGCGAACAACTTATTACTTTCTACCAATAATCTCTATCTGAGCCAGCTTGATGCCCTCAATGAGAGCATTTTTGAGGAATCAGCCAATGGGGTGGGCGCTGCAGATGCTGAGTTGGACTTGATTACGGCAATAAAGAAAATTGCGTTCAGTATAAAGGATGTAAATTCACGGATTGCAAGAGTTTCATCGTTAAATTATGATTCTTTAATAGGAGAATTTGAAAAGATTGAATTTTTTCAAAACAACTTTGACAAGATGCAGGACTCATTGAAACAGTTGAACGATCTTATGGGACTCCTAGAGAGTGATTTTCTTCGTAATTATGAGAAATGCAATCAGATCATCAAACGTTTGCAAAACTTGCACCAGACATATTATTTGATCAATGAACTTATACTATTTCTTGATAGATTGAAATTGTTCAATACAAGTTTCAAGGGGGTACCGTTTACAGCTCTAGACGGAGAAATGAGTGAAACAAGCTTTGAAACCCTGATGGAGACCATTAACAAATGCTTGATGCGTGTTTCAAACCATTTCTTTTCATTAAATCAAATATTATACAGCAGTGGAACATACGATGATATTGCTCAAATTGTACATGATGGGGAGAGTAGCAGTAAAGAACCACGGTCGTCAGCTTTACAAAAGACAACCAGTAATACCAAGAGTAACGTTAAAAAGAATAATTTATTCAAACAGTTGAAAATCATAAAAGATTTTAATACATTATACAAGATTGAAAAAGTAGACAGAATGAACAACTTTTGCCTAGAGATTTTGAAAAATGACCAGATTGTGGAGGAAGCAGGAACTTCTACCAATAAGGATAATTTGCTTGTTACCGTAATTATCACTTTAATGATCTTCAATACCAACGATTCGTTGATTGAAATTTTCAACAGATATTACAAACATGAAGTAAACCACTGTTCCAATCTCTTGAAGAAAATATTGATTTCTCCTAAAAATTTTGACAACTCCATGGTGAAGGTAGCTGCCCAGTCAAAGAAAATTTTGCAGCTCATTGAAGTGTTTTCAAGTGTCAAATTGCTTACCTACGACTCGATACTGAGCAAAACCCCATTTGAGTTTTTAATTTTGAGCAAATCCGATGCCGCAAGCACATTGTCATTGAACACATTCATTTTGAAAAACTTATCTATTTCTTTAAATAATAAAAACTTGTTTACAAACTTTTACAGAGACTTGGCATCGCAGTTTGAACAAATGGTCGCCAGAACTTTGGTCAAAGGGGGTCCTGTTGCAAAAAATTTGAAACTCAACCATCTGTTGATTACCGGGTCTATCAAAAAAAGAATTCTAGAACTTGACAGTGAGACTTATCCTATTACAGAAAAGAGTATTGAAATCATCATGATGACAAACGCAGTAAGCAAGTTGGGCACAGGCTTTGCTTGAAAATGAAACTTATGTATAATACAAGTACGACAATAACACTGCATGTTTTGTAAGTTTACATCTTTTTGCAAGTATTCGATACCATTTTTTGAGCATGGTATCAAATACTGTTTAAAACTTTTTCATTAGAATCTAACTTACATTGAGTAACAGTTTATAGTACATAACATCCTTCTCGACCTTCAGCTTTCATTACAGAACCTTGAAACTTACTCAGTCTTATACTTGGGTTTTTCATCATTCTGCTTCTTCTTCCTATTCTTCTTCCCACCTCTCTTTTTCTTCTGGGTGATATACTTGATTTTACGACGTTCCACTTGCTTATCAGCATTTTTCCGAGCCTTGACATTCTTCTTTGCCTCAATCTTGTTTTTTCTATTTTTCAAACTCGGCCTACGACGTTTCTGTCTCTTGAGAAGTTTTTGTAAAGCCTCTACCTCGTTATTGTAATCTTTCAAATCAACAAGATTTCTTGGTTTGCCGGTTTTATATGTCCAACGGTTATCAGGCGCCACTGCAAACACATCGTCATAGGATACAGCACTTGATTGAAACTGTTTAATTTCCTCTTCGCTAAAAGAAGGGAAGTAATAGCTGGACGGTCTGGATTGAATTATTGGTTCATAATCAAGCTCTTCTTTCAAAGTGACTTTGAACAAACTTGGCTCATCTGTTTTGGGCTGGTCAACAGTATCAGTGGGTGCTTTATTATTGCTATCTGTTGCAAATAAAGGAAAATAGAATTCTTCTTCTTTATCTGGTTGAACTTCATTATCATTTATTGCAGCAGCAGTTGCAGTTGTGTCAACGAAATCAAACTCAAGCCCAGACGGAAGCGTATAAGGAGCTCCCTCATTATCACTTGACTCTCTATCTGACATTTCCGATAGCTATTTGTATATATGTAATAATCGGTATAAAAAAGAGTAATGGGATAACAGGTAAGACTGAAAATTTGTATTTCATCAATTTTTTTCACGCCCGCACTGCGACAATATAACCTATATACCAGAATGAGACATTCAAATCCATTTATATGTGGAGACCATGTGTAAAAATGTTGATGGGAATAAAATCATGTTGTTGTTTGCAGAAAATGGGTACGTAGAAACAGCTGTTAGAAGAACGGTTAAAACCTGATTAATAGAAGGTTGATGCCTGTTTAGAGTTAGTGCAAGGTATTGCGATTTTTTATAAAATCTCTCCAAATGTAAAACTCCGCTGTATTGGAGGATTTTGAACAACTAAAGCTAAATACAACTTTTCTGGATAAGGCCGGTTCTGTTTACTAGAAAAGAGACACTATAGTTTGGTCAAAATCTGTTTTCAAATACAACCATCTCTTACAAATCATACACCAAAAGCTCAACATCAGAATCGTATTAATTCAGCTAACAAATTGGTACAAAGAAACAAATGTTGTACAACAACATGAACAAGAAAAGAATATGGGTAAAATTGTAATGATTCAGCAAAAATGATTCAGCAAGAATAGAAAAATGAATGAAACAAAGAAAAAATAGTCTAGAGGGTGTATAAAAAGAAAGAATAATAGAAATAAATGAATTAATAAATAAATTAATCAATAAATAAATAAACAGAAAAATTAAAAAAAAAAGAAAACGCTCAATTTATCAACTCAACGTAGTTACTTGGACAAATTCCTATTTCTCCGTTTTCTCTCTTAGCCTGCCACCATCTGCCTTGGATATCGCTGATCATCAATATTTCGCCCTTTTCAAAACTGATCTCATTGACATCGTCGGTGTTGGCTTCGTAAGCATAGAGTGCTCTGGCTCTGTATGGGTAAATATCCTGATCAAAGCCGCCGTTGGAGGTATCAGTGTTTGAGTATTGATTGGTGTTGAAGGAATTAGCGTCAATATTCGAGTTTGGTTCGCTAATACCACCCATGGCACCTCCAGGACCGCTACCAGAGCTAAAGCCGTTGGTGCTACTGAAGCCAGTATCGGAGAAATTGTTGTTGTTAGGATTGTTAGTGGCGTATGGGTCGTTCAAGTTACCGTTAGAGTTTGTGTTGGTAGTGCTGAACTTTTGGGAGTAATGAGAGTTGGAACGAGAAAGAGCATTGAGGTGGGTATTTTGTTGAGTTTGATCGTCGTAATCCGAGTACTTGTGATTAGTGTTAAACGGGTTGTCATTCATGGAACCTCTGTGGCTGAAACTGTTAGAAATTGGATGAGAGATGATAGAGTCATAACCACCATTGTTAGAAGCCAATGCACTAAGATGGGTACTTTTAGATCTGTTCAAGGAGCCTGAAGCGTTGTTGATTCTCTTTCTGTTCAAAGAAAACCCATCAATCCATCTATTGATAGGAGAATCGCTATCGGCACCATAATAAATAAGCCAAATCATATTGACCATGGAAATAAGAATAACACCAGTAGAGGCAGCAGCAAGAGCAGATCCTGAACTGTACACCAAGTTGTTGGCACTGTTGGTACTGTAGATGAAAGCCACGGCAAAACTGGCAGACAAGAAGTTTCTATACGAATCGATCAAATCAAAACAGTAGAAAAGGAACAAGAGGAAAATCAAAGTAAACTCATACGCAATAGACCACCACGAAAATCTTGGAAAATTGAATTTGGTCTCTGCAGAGGCAGCACACCCACCAATGAAAATCAACCAAGACACGAACCCAACAGAGAGAGTGCCCAAGGCAAACGGATCGGTCGTAATGTTGGTGATATCAAAGTTGTGTTGGTAAGTATATGGATTCTTTGACATCTTGTATGTAGTAAAATTTCTTCGTCTGGTTTTCGGTAGTTATATTCCAAGGTTAAAGCGCCTTTTAACTCTAATACGTAACACTATGGATAGCAAGATGTAATCGGCCTTGTCAATAAACTTCTGAAAAACTGTCAATAATAGCAGGTTTTGACAAGTGAAAATCCAAAAATCCAAAGTCGTTGACACAGCAAAAAAATCCGGAAATCTAACAAAAGGTCCAAATAACAGTAATGATAAAAGTACAAACAGCAGCGTAGAGTACTAAAAGAGCGTGATATCCCTGTTTTCTATCCAACAGCTTTGGATATTTAGGATCTTACAGAAAACATTATGAAGTTTCAGATCCTGCAAACTTGGCCTGTTCTTTTTTCTCTTTTCGGACGGGGGTGGGCGTTCGGGGTGTGTATGGTTACGAGCACATATACGCTACGGGTTCCTACGCTAATAGTAAGCAAGAGGTTGTCTATTAAGGAGTAAATATTACAATTCCTGGGGGCAAGTAAATCGTTATTTGAAGAACGATTCTTTTGCAGGGGTGTGCAAGGGGTCACTGCTTGTAGGCGCTGACAATGAATGTTTAATTGGAGGCTGTTTTGGGACAGCTAAGCTCAAGTAATCTGTAAGCATATTAGTATTGTTGTTTGTATGTTGGGAGGTTAATTGTTCTGATTCGCCTTCTTCTTCGATTGTAAGGGTATCATCGGCATCGCTATCAAAACCAAACGATGACACAAGGGGTGTTTTCAAGGGTTGCAAACTACTGTGTGGCATAGGGCGTTTAGAAGGGCCACCGTTGTAATCTCCAAGTTTGAAAGACAGTTGTAGGGGTGTTTGGCCGTTGGTATCTCTAAGACCCGTGGCAGGTAACTGTAGCGTAGACGTCTTGATCCGACCATCGTTGTAAGCTGAAGAGCCATCATTGAATGTAAATGTTGAATCTGCTGGAGTTTTGAGCAGGTGTAAAGATGGATGCAGTATGCTCAATGTCTGAGGTTTTATTCTATCATTATGTTGATTACTGCTATGTTTTAAAGGTGAAGACACACGAGGCTGGGAAATGCTGGGCACAGTAATGGTCTTTTTACTTTCATCATTGTCATCTTGTTTCAGATGTTCATTCGTGTTGTCTGAAACGTCAGAGCCAGCTCTTTCAGGTTCACCAAGTTGTTTGTTTCTATACTTTGGATCATAATAGCCGGGGCTTTTGGCTACACCGCAGCCAATGAGGTCACCCCATTCCATCAACTGAAATATTAATGTCATGTTGGGTGAAATATCATTAGCTCTATTCTTTACAAACGTGTAGGCTTCCGTAAGAATAAGTTTCTTCAACTTCATAATATATGCAATGATTAATGAAGCAGACCTACTAACACCACATTGGCAATGCACCAACACCTTCTTGTTTTTAGAGACTGCGTCGTCAATGATTTTGGTAAGCACAGGAAAGTCATTACAAAGCTTTGACGTATGTGTCCAAGGAACATAATAATAATCCGGAGTACTGTTGATCTTTTGATATATCTTATCAGTGTTGTTCCCCCTGGGCTGTAATATTTTGAATGACGCTGTGTCATCAAACTCGCTGACAGCCAGGCCAGGAAATGGGATCTCTTTAGCCACGTTTATGACCACATCAAACTTCTGTATCTGGTCGTACGTAGGCTCAGAATAAAGATAAAGTTTCTGGTCGTAGATATCGACAGGCCCTTGAGGATAAGCATTCAATTTGTTCTCGTCAAAATTGTCATTTAACGTGAGTTTAGAAAAGTCTTGAAGAATTGTTTGGGTAGAAAAGTTTGCATTGTTGTTATAAGACTCATCATTGCTCTTGTATATTACAGACGTTAATTCATCTTCACCATAGTTTGAGCTCTCGTCACTGAGAACAGTACGCTCACTAGAAGCAGAATTTATAAAGTCCTTGTTGGCAAGAGCTGTATTAGAGTTCCCATTAGCAAACGTGCCATTATGATTGAACATTGGGGAATTAGGACTAGATTGGATCTGGAGCGAACTGATACGATTACTGCCGGTCACAGAGGCCGAACTAAGAGAAGGGGATTTGTCAGTGTTGTTAGGGATAGATAACGAAAGCATAGTACGACGCCTAGTGAGTTTTGGCGGTGGCATCTTTACAGACTGATTACTTATTTTGGAGTTGAGGTTTGCCTGGCTAAGCTTGTTACGCAAGGCAAGATTGTTTGCATTGGAATCCTTGAGCAGAGTCTTTCTAAAGGGAAGAGCGGAAAGTGGAGACATGATTGTATTAGATTGGTTATTATTGAGAAAATTGCCTTCTTTAGCTGTATTAATTTCATCGGCCTGATTGTTGCTTATCCCATTCAAGTTGAGAGACAAGTTTTTGGTGTTACGTAAAGGACGGCTGTTCAAATTGTTTAAAGATTTTCTGGTTAAAAGACGTGATGGTTTTATGCCTAGACCAGAGTTGGAAGGTGGTTTCTGAGGCGCAAGAGAAACCTCAGATGGTTCATGAACATTTATAATTGGGGTATTAAATTCTTTGTCTGAGGTAGAATCTATATTTGGAATAGAAAGATTATTGATACCTTTATTTGAAATCGAATCTTTATCAGGATTTGGCAGATAATTCTCCCTTACATTCATGATTGTAGGCGTGTTTTCGCTCTTGCTATGTGACGAGCCTTCATTTGTACTTAAATCTCGATTCTCGCTGAAATCCTTATAAGCTCCCACGCTCTTTCTGTTCCCCGCCAAGGCAGACGGCTGGCTGTCCATTTGGGATGTATCAGGAAGGGTTAAGGTTGACGAAGACAACTTGCACTTCACCAGCATCTATTTTCAGGTGAACAACAGCTTGATATGTGACTTATCAATACGCGGAAAAGTTGGGCTTTGCTGGGGGAATGTGTTTGGTTGATGAGTGTTCAATGTGGTGTATTTGGCAGGAATTTCTGTTTTCCGACAACTGAATATTTTCCCAGGTAGAATGTTTCAGGCCCGAAAAAAGTGAAAACCCGAAATGCGATTGCGATAATGCTAAGTATGACAAGTTATGTTAGAAGATGGGTTTATTTTTGTATTTCTATTGTGACAAGCTCCTTTGTAGTTTGTAATAATGTATGTGTCATTCAAGGGAAACCAGTCGTTATCAGTGTGAAACACTGGCGGTCGGCTAAAAAGCGTGAGGTGTCGTGAAGATGAAAAAACCAAGTGGACGATGAGACTGACGTTTTTGAATAATATTTTTATAATTACTTTATTGTTATTTTAATAATCACACAGTAAACATTGAAACTTTACAAATACTCTGCTAGACTTCCTGCTATTCTTATTCTGCTTGCTCGTGGATTTTGGCCAGTGGCTATAAATAGTAGTCCGTCTCTGGGCTCTTGCACCCTTCAGCCAGGACTCACTGATCTTCTACGGGTTTACAGTGTATGGGGTACAATGTGGAGTCTGTAGTGGGGTTCGTAGGTTGTGGTTGAATTATTGAGGTAGAAACTTTAAATATGACGGTAAACAGTGGGCGTAATTAAGAGTGAAACCTTGAATTGAACGGTTTAAAGTTGGACGATACAGTTTTCAAATAAATCTAATCAAAAAAGAAGTCTAGCCAAAAATACTTCTAAAAGACGAATCAAGAAACAATCTCAATATTGTAGATTGCAAGACTCATCAATACAGAGAATGACTCTGAATTGTGATACAGGCGGAAAGATATTAAGATCAGACCATTATAATGCAAAAAACCTGATTGTTAAATTGTAGAAATGAATTATGGTCAATGCTATAGCGCATTTTAATTTAGTACAAATGTATTGAATGAATTCAAACTGCCTTTTTTTCCTCGTAAAAAGCTAACCAAAAGATTATAAGTTTATGTTGGAAAACAGAGTGGCAATGAGATAAATACTACAATTATTTTTGCAAAAGACCAACTCTGGTAAAAGGTGTAGTTAGTGATTTTAAGAAATGTTATCAAACAACTGGAATAAACCATTACTAGCATAAACAATAACGCTAGAAAATTGTACCAACTCGTTTTATAAAACACTGAAACTTTCATTGTTCTCCCACCAATCCACTAATAAAAAGAGATTCCAACTTGTTCAAATTACAAAATACAGTTCAACTGGAAACAAAAAAAAAGAATGAACATTTATTTGTAAGAGAAACACAGTCGGCATACCAAAAGATAAATGTGTTGACGGATGTTATGCTTCAAGGCCTTGCCAAGATGCTTCTTTGAAAATATGCAAAAAGCAGAGGTTGATAAAATTATATAGAAAATGCGGAATTTGAACGGAATAGGTTGATATATTAATCAATGATTTAATTTTAAAGTTCAGTTAAAGTATTAGAATGAATTAACTTATCTGTATGGAGCATCGGCATCCAAACAGTACTGGATTTCCTGCTCCCACTTGTCGCCATTCTCCAACAACTTTTCCTTATTGTACAATAACTCTTCTCTGGTACGGGTACTGTACTCTACGTTTGGAGTTTCCACAATGGCATCGACAGGACAACTCTCCTGGCAGTAGCCACAGTAGATACATTTGGTCATGTCAATATCATACTTGTATGTTCTTCTAGAGCCATCGGCTCTCTCTTCAGCCTCGATGGTGATGGCCTGTGCTGGACAAATGGCCTCACAAAGCTTACAAGCAATACATCTCTCTTCACCGCTAGGATATCTTCTCAAGGCGTGCTCACCTCTGAAACGTGGCGAAACTGGACCCTTTTCATAAGGGTAGTAGATTGTGTATGGAGCTCTAAAGTACATCTCAAGACAGACGTACATACCTCTGAACATTTCGCCCAAAAGAAAAAACTTGGTGGCTTTATCCAACGCACTTTCGCTGCTTTCTTCCCACGTCTTTGGTCTGGTTTGTCTGAAGTTGGCTGGCCAAGTACTCTCTATGCTTCCGCCGGTTGGCAACGCAGCAGTTGCCTCAAAAGGCTTATGGGTGTTGGTGGTATTAGATATCAGTCTTATGGCGTTTCTTCCCACCATACTGAAAGTGCCATTCTTCAACACTCTTTGACAGGAGTTCTGGAGCATACTTCTTGCAATCATATTGTATTGTAGATGGTCAACCGTATGCCAATTAACTTTTCAAAATGTCAGATTCTTTCCTATACCGAAAAAAGACTCCCACAATTGTCAATATATCATTATCATTAGAAAAAATATACAGTGCTGTAATGCCTAAAACCCAGCCGCTGATTGGCTCTACACGGTTGCGCAGCGTTGTCGTCACGGGGCTCGTAACCTGTTTACTAAATAAGCGTTTTCTATTGGCTAACGAGCAGTATGTTTATAAGGCCTATGGTACACGACAATATGGTTTAGTAATACATTGGCATAGTGTGATACTGTTGAGGACTAAACTACAAGTAGATGTACCAATTTATATTCAGACAAGCAGGAGAACCGTGGCTCTTGCTATGACTCACTTGCTGATATTTTCTTAACTTGCAAGTGTGAATTGGTAATTGGCGGGGTTATTCTCGGCTTCGCTTTGAATCAATATATCATGGAGCAAGGATATAGAGATCTTCGAAGAAGTCGGTTGAATCATTGATTCCAAAAAAAAAAACTATATAGAAATGAAAAAACAAAAACTACTCAGAGTTCTCATGAGACTTTATATATTGACGTAACTAGTACTGACAAAGACGTGAAAGGCTATCTAAAGCAGCGCTCTAGAGCTTGAATGCCCATTGAGTGAATGAATATAGAGCTGTTGGAGTATAGAAAGCTAAAAGAGAATATAAATATAAGATATTATAATACAGTTGTAAAGAATTTCAAAATTTTCACTTGAGGCGGGTAATATTATTCCGGGTAACCGTTCATATGCGCATATAGCAGAGGTGTTGTCCCAACATGC
Source organism: Saccharomycopsis malanga (assembly GCA_004014935.1). NCBI lineage: Eukaryota > Fungi > Ascomycota > Saccharomycetes > Ascoideales > Saccharomycopsidaceae > Saccharomycopsis > Saccharomycopsis malanga. The sequence continues at coordinate 2,543,679 of CP025324.1, forward strand.
AGCAGCATAGAAGGGTCTTACTGAATGTTATTAAGCTGTTGGGATATTCAATTTATGATAGTACAAACTATGGTAATGCAGCTATTAATTGACAGACTTTAAACAATTGTAATGTATAAAGGTTACGGTTTGATCAAGTACAGGAAAGCTCGCAGAATATATGTAATATCAGTAGTATACTTTTACATGCTTCTAATCCTATGGTTTGGTCAATCAAATACATTTGGTTCCGTCTTTATATATTTTGCACTTCCTATTGGCTTTTTGTAGTTCCATAATTTAATACTTGTTTTTTTCCCTCCTCATAATATTACAGTATTACAGTATTATGGCTTAAATATTGTTTTCTCTTCTATTGTGACTTCTTCTCAACCTTTTCAAATAGTCAGTTGTTGATTTCGTGTCCACAGATTTACCCAAAGCCAATTACATGATAAAACAAGACATAGATGTAGAAATGTCTATTATTTAAGTATGTAAAAACTTAAATTACAGAATGTTCAACTACTTTCCTTTATGGAAGATTCTAGCCCGCTGTATATCGTTCAATCTTTCGGTTAACTGATCCATGTGGAATCTTTGGTTTTCATTTTCATCATTGTATTTAGTGCTATTGTCTTTGGTAAATTGATTTGTAGCAGAATCTTGGTTTATTTCCCTAGACAAACTTTTGTTTTCGCCCTCGATATGATGCTCACCTTTATGGACAGGTAGATTTCTCAATCTGTTCAAATTCTCAGTGATTCCGTGTTCGGCAGCAGCTCCTACAAAATGACGTTTTAAATCCAGGGCCTTTTCCCTGACAGCTGCTGCCTTTTCGTGCATTCGTGGCACTGATGGAACAACACTGTATTTTCGTTTACCCAGATTACTTATATTAACCTCCTTGAGTTTACGGGTGTATTTAAACTTGTCTACCTTGAAGAACCAATCACGTTCCTCGTTATATTCGTACAATGACCAGTCGACGCCGTATGTTTTAGGCTCAAGGATATAGAGGGAATGCAATGGGATGTCCAAATCTCCAATGTGTTCTTTGCTGATATTAAGGAAGTAACCAAGCAAAATACGTGACACCACGCGATGTGTGATAAGTAGTAAATGGTCCTCCAGACGTTCAATCTCAGTGATGATGGGCTTCAAACGGTTTATCACATCGAGATACAGCTCACCACCAAGCCCTGGATAACGGTAGCTGAGTTTATTGTTAACACGGGCTGCGAATTCAGTAGGATATTTCTCCTGTATCTCTTTATAGGTCATGCCTTCCATTTTGCCAGCGCCCAACTCGTTGAGCATTCTCATTTGCTTGACAAAATACTCATTGTCGTTGAAAAACTGTGCAGTCTGGACAGCTCGTTTGAGCATACTGGTCCACACGCAAAAAGTAGGTTCTTCAGGGGGTTTTTCATCTTGAGGCTCGTCATGTATAGGAGTGTCAATTTGAGTGTCTTGGAAATCATCCAAAACAACTCTGGGCAAGCTCTTGTCAGTTGGATTGTAAGATCTTTTCTGGTATTCGATTTTCAACTTATTGTTAAACTCTTGAATCTGCCATTCTCTGAAACGCCGTTTCTGATAAGTGATAAAGCGTGCCAATGTTTTGGAGAACTTGACACCACGTTTTGTCAAGTCGCAATCACCACCAATCTTGCCGTCTACGTTATCGATACTTTCGCCATGGCGGGTCAATATGATCATCCGCTCTTTCAAGTTGAAGTTGAGCAAGAAATAAATGGTTTGGCTTGCTAAAAAGCCCTGTATATTGTAGCTGATAATTTTTCTTCCTACGTTCACCATCTTGACATACTGTATATCACGGTACCGATGCTCCTCGTATTCGCCAATTGTCTCGTAGACCTTCTCGTAGTTGTGCAAACGCTCGGTGAAGTCTGCAATAGCTTTATCTGGATCCATGTTGCGATAGTCAGGCCCTGAGAGTTTCAAACGGATGTTTTGTTCAATGAGAGCTGAGTCGTCACACACGCTTTCTAAAAAGAGTATCTTAAGCTGCGATTGCGAGGCTTGGTTGATCCGATTGATAATCCGCTGGCGACGGAGTCTGGTTGTGTTCGTAGCGTCAAATATACCCACTGAGCCAGGTCCACGGAGCACATAATCAAGAAGCTCATCAAGAGTGTCAATAGCCCACTGTTCACGAAGAGCTGCGTTGCTTTTGTTTTCCGGATTGAAGAAACTAGCTTCATGTGTTGTGCTATCCAACTTGTTCACGTTGAGTGTCGAGCCTGTTTTGCTCGTGTTTCCACTTGGAATATCTGGCAAAGGCTCCGACAGTGGGCCCAAGTTGTTGAAATCGGTTTTTCTACGTGTGTTTCCTACATTGAACACCTTGCATTCATGCTGAGACCAGTTCAAGTACCGTGCTAGTTTGTTCGTGATATACGACTTACCTCGGGCCGGAAGACCAACCATCACAATGACAAGTTTTGAGCCAACATCCTGCGATGCAATCGTTCCGTCTGGAGAGCTTCGGGACTTGGTAAGTCCAGGCACATCCAACGTGGTTGCCCTCCGTTTTGGCTGCTGGGTGGTATTCTTAATGGTGAAGGAGGGTCTCGATACTGGTCCTGTGCTGTCGTCATCACTGTCGTTGCTGTGGTTGGGACTGGGACTGGGACTGGACAGTCTTTCGTCGCTCTCACTCACAAGAAGCATTGGAGTCATGACTGCTGCGCCATTGGATGGTGACAACTCGGGCGAATTGTGCTTCGAGACATACGGAGTATCACTGAGTGGTCGTTTCTTGAACTCTGGCAACATACGTGGTTTTGCTGCCATGCCCAGAGGTGCACTATAGTGTGGAATTTTGAACTGCGGAGGTCCAATTGTTGCTCTACTTTTTGGCCCAGCCAGAGAATGTGTGCCTGCACTCGTATCATGCGAAACGCTGTGCACACTGCTGTCGGAATCACTCAACCCTTGGCCATGGCTATCAACATCTTCATCAGTGGTAATCAAAACATTGTCTGAAGAGGCATTTCTATCTGAGGGCAAGTGGGGTAGAATCCCCTTACGGGTGCTGTTATGACGAGACATTCTAATGGAAAAACTAGTGCGAGTCTTGCAAAAACACTGTCTAAATACCACTGGCAGCACTGAAATCCATATCAGATTAATTGTGATCAACTAATCAACAGGCTATTGATGAATTATATCGGCTCAAAGTAGTGATGGAAAAATGCCTGAGCAAAGTGAATGCGGAACGATGCACCATTGCTGCGGGCCAGATGAGATTGTTGCATATTTGTCACATTTTTGTGCATGATAGCGCGTCTGGTTGCATAATATTGCATATACTCGCGTCAATTGATTCTCTTTGGTCGAGGTTTCGTTTCCTTTTACTAAGTTAGTTTCCTTTGTAAAAGGTGGAAGGTGGAGAGCAGTAGCGGTTGAGGGTTGGTAGTTGTGGTGCAGTGTAATTGGTGGGCAAGAATTTGTTAAAGACTTGTAGAACCAAGAGGAATACAATACTAGACGCTGTGGGAATCACTGGCATGTAGGAAAGACATGAAGGATTGAAAAGACTCATGAAAGGGTGTATTCGAGAAGAGGCAAGCCAAGATATGGGAACAGAGGCTTTATAGTTACAAAAAGACTTTTATATATCACATGGGATACATTTTAATGGCAACAATGTAGTTTTAAATGTGGATGGATTGTAAATTGTGTAGCAGTTTTGTTTTTCGTTTTCGAAATTTGACACTGTTTATAGAATATTGATAAGGATTACTGTATGGTCTAAACTTGAAGGATTTTAGTCATTTTTTGACCGCTAGAAACATTGTTGAAATGAGTGATAAAGGATGTCCGTTGAAGCATGTAGAGAAGATGTGCTGGAATTTTATCTAATAAATAAGGAGGCTTCTATTTAATAAGATAAAATATGCTCACTCTTTGAAACCCTAAATTGACTATTTCATAGTGTATTTGTAAGACACCAGTTTGTATGATGAACCACTAGTACAACCAAAGCAAATTATTAACACATTTACGTCAGTTTGAAGGCTCTTGACGACTTGATATCATATATTTTGAGCCCAGTAATTATCAGGGCTGGCGACTACAATATTTTCAGCCCAGTACATGTCAGTTCCGTATATACGCGCTTGGCTGGCGACTTGACAATAAATCAGTTGTATCAAGTTTAAAAAAACAGCTGTTCGATCAGCAATATAACAATGCTGTTACTAAACCCAATTTGTGCCAATACTTCATACACACATTTCCGAATCACATTTTACACATCTTACAAATGTCATACTATCTACCCACCCAATTGTCTCAGAAATTGTTTCACTGGTCAACTCGTAAACGGATGTCGCACCCGAGCAAATCTTGACACTTGACATTTATAATGATACCGGCAAACCTATGGGATATATGATGTTTTCATTACCACATTAACAGCAAGAACAACATTTGAAGCAAGCTGGGAACGTCTTTTATAATGCCGCTTACAATCATCAACCATCCGCCTGGGAGCACTGTGTTTATTCCGGACATTCTTGTCCATGGCCAATCGAGCGAACAGTATGGGATAATTCATGTAACGTACCATGACAACTGTTTCCCGTCTCAATCTTTTGAAGTGAATTGCAGTTTTTTCAAGCTTCTTGTCCACTTGGCTCCTGGATTCAATGAGGTTACTTTTACACAGCATTCAGGGCATTTCGAGAACGGGTACCCTAAATACGACCAAGCTCCTCAGTATCCACCGATGGAACTCAAGTATCAGTTCAATTACAGCATTGTGGAAGAGAATCCAGTGGTGAATTTGTGTTTGCTTGTGGCCAAAGATTCTCCTCTTACTTACGATGCTCCAGAATACAAGATTCGTAGCGAAGGCAACGGAATCAACACTGCTATCAGCAAGCTTCGTTTCGGGGCTCGTTTGATGCAAGCTCTTACAGCAGAGCAGATGGCAAGAAACGGATTTGGAAACAGATGTTTCCGTTTTGCAGAGGAGGAAACCGAAGACACGTTATCTGCGCAGGATCCTCCTGGAACCAGACGGAGCACTGTGAAGGTACACGTCCTTAGAGTGGAGCAGACAGTTGCCGAAATCAGGGATCCTAATGTTGCCCAGCAAAACCCACACGGCAATAATACTGGAGCCTTGTTTGATTGGGCTGCCACTGCTATAAACAATTATGGTCCTCCGTTCTCTGATACAGAAAACCCCCAGGCTGCTTGTATGTGGCTTGATGCCCATTGGGATCCTAACCAGAGCTTGCTTCTAGGCCACGCTGCTTTGGGTGGCAGTCATGGCAACTTGAGACTTGCTATCTTTGGCTCGCAAGGTCTTTGGTCATGGCCTAAATACTACGAGGAGCTTTACTACAGTTTCAGCGATTGTACTAAAACAGACACTTCCAGAGTTGTCAATGATTGCAACGAGTGTGGATCTGCCTGGGAAGCTCTCAATATCTCCTTAGGAGCTTTCCTCCACGAAATTGGCCACTCTTTGGGCTGTCCTCATTCTCCTAGTGGCATCATGCTAAGAGATTATGTTACTTTGAACAGAACTTTCATGACTCGAGAGTTTCCATCCACTCGGACAGGCCACCAAGGCTACGCTCCTGTTCTTGCTAAAGATGAATGTGGCTGGTACAGACTGGACATAATCCGGTTCCTTTACCACCCTGCTTTCAGATTGCCAATTGATTTCCAAGATGACAGCATTCCTAACGATGCTTGGAGTAAAGGTCAGCTGCCTTCTGCATTTGCTCTAGAAGACAACACCCTCTTGTTTGAAGCTCCGTACAATGGCATTTACTTGGTGGAACTCTGGGTAGAGGGTGCAAATCGTGCGCATTTGGAATACTTGCCACATCTCAGCAACAACGGGCCTGGCCCTCAGAAACAACTTGCTCTAAACTACCGTGATTTGCAAAAGTTGTTGCCCGAACAATACCGCAATAAAAAGTTGGAGCTCTGGGTCTTAGCTGTGGGTTTGCATCAAACTGATATCCTGGATTTCCTACAACGTGCCAAACCTATAGAAAGTGACTTTGGCCTAGGCAGAGGATCTCTTCAAGGCTTCCAAACCCAGTTGTGCGGCAGAGATTGCTCTGAAAAGACTCCTCTCATTGCCTTTGACCCAACAGCAACCTCAGAGGTTACTGTCTACTATGGCATGGCTCTTGATGGCATCAGCTTTACCAACGCCTATACAGGGCATACCGCTTTATTGGGTAATTCCAAGAGTAACGTTGGTAAATTTTACTTGGAACCAGGTGAACGTATCTTGGGATTCAATGTCAGAAGCGGCGCCTGGGTAGATGCTGTACAAGTTGTCACCGACAGAAGAGTAAGTGAGTTTTACGGAAATACAGGAGGTGGTGGTCTCAGACAAATCAAATGCCCACCAGGCTACTCCTTGATTGGACTTTACGGTTGGGTCGGCAGCTGGGTGGACGCTATTCAAGGAATTTACGTTAAACAATAACTAGAATGAAAAATAGAATTCAGTATGATCGATTATAATGTAAAAAAAGTTGGTATTTTGAAACAAATAAGAAGAGTAGATCTGTAAGCAACAATACGAGGTGAATAAGAAAAGCACATGTATAAATAACAAAAAGAGAATTCAAAGAACACAGGTAAGTTATATAAGGAGAATAATAACAGCTTAAACTAGTAGATTAACTCTTTGATCTTACAAAATGTGACTTTTACCCACTTAAAAACCCTGTAATCATTCTGTAATCCTAAAACTATCCTATAGATATTCTATAGTTATAAACCATCTTTTTTTTGTTTATGTATTGTATGTGCCGTTGGGTAGGATAGTTCAGTAGTTGGAGGTTTTCAAAAAGACGTCAACCCAGATTCGAGCCCTACAGGAAACTAGTTTTTACTCGCTGCTTCTATGATGATGGCTGGTTGGAATGGTTTCGAAGCATACCCGTTAAAATGTGAACACATAAGAATATTTCTGCTGGAAAAGTTGAGCATTATCGAGAGCATTTTTTATGTCTTAATAAAATTGACATAAAATGACTGAGTTTTTGCAGTTTATTATATGTTAATCTCTACGGTACTGTTACGGCGCTGTTCTTACTCATGAGACATTTATATGCTAACTACAAACCTTTTATTATCAATGTGTCACTGCTGCAACTAAAACTTTCTTCAAATATTGAAAATCGGCTTTCTTGGTTATTATGGGTATCTTATCAAGGTAAATCGGTGTGACGAATCGGCGGTTTTAGATCCGACCGATATTATTGGTGCCAACTAAAAGACACTTTATATAACCGGTTAAGAGTATATATATTAATCTAGCTGACACTCCAAGCTATTTACCAACAAGTTTTTAGCAATAATTTGCTTTAATAAAAGACTTTTAGCAATCCTTTGATATACCCAACCTTGACAATCATTTAATACACTCAACCTTACTCAGGAACAAATGTCCATACGGATCTTCAACCGGCAAAACGATTCCACTGTTCATTTTGCTGAAGTTCTTGTACATGGGTCTTCGTCTATAGCCACTGGGCTACTTGAGGTTTCACACAGGGATGGAAGCTTTCCTCTGCAATACTTTGAGGTCAACGGAAACTTTTTCAAAGCATTAGTTCATTTGAAACCCGGTGAGAACAAACTTTTATTTACACATAAATCTGGCCGGTATGAACATGGGCGAGTCCAAATTGACCAGGTGCCTCAGTTTGAAGAGTTTTCTACGAAACTCACTCTCAATTTTGAAGAGCTTTCGATAAATCCGCCTGTGCACTTGTGTTTGTTAGTAGGCAAAAACTCGCAGTATTCGTTTGATTCTCCAAACTACAGAATAACTGCCAATAGCAACGATCTCAATTGTGCGGTGAGAAAACTCAGGTTTGCTGCGAAATTGATTTCTGCATTCATGGAAGAACAGTTCCATAGAGCAGGCTTTGGACCTCGTGGCATTCGTTTTGCTGAAAAAAACGACTACGACACTATCACGGCCAAGTTGCCAGACTTGTATCAGCGGACCGTCACAGCTCATATTGTGAGATTGGACAAAACTGTAGAGGAGATCAGAGACCCTGCAAACAATGATCCAGCTGTGTTATCCGAATGGGCAGCAGAGGCCTTGCAGTCATACGGAAATCCGTTCTTCCCTGGAAGCTTGACCAAAGCTGCGTGCATTTATATCGATGCCCATTGGATTGTCCAGAACCAGGAGACGGTTGGCAGTGCCTTTGGATACCGTGTTGCTGACGACAAGTCCTCCAGTTTGTTTGTCATGGGCTCCCAGGCAATCTGGGCTTTTCCACAGAACTACGAGGATTTGTATGCCTCTTTCAGCGAAACCTTTCCCGTGGATACAAACCAGGTGGCCAACCAGTTCAACACCTCGGGAACGCCTTGGGAGGCTGCCAACACTGCATTGGGCTTCTTAGCCTTGGCTCTTGTAGGGCTTGTTGAGCCTGGTCTCAGAGACTACTACAGCGATGAAAACGGTTCTAAACGTAAGGCATGGTATTATTACTTCTCTAGGCTGTTTATGACCAAAGAATTCTACAGTGCTCGGACCTCCCAGCCTGGGTTTGCTCCTGTGTTAGCCTCTCAGGAGTTTGAGGTGCCTCGTAATGTATTGGTGCGTCTTTTGTTTACCAACGAGCTTCGTCTTTTGCCTGATTATGAAGATCCGTCTCTTCCCCAGGAGCCTCTTCCAAGCTATGAAGATGTTCCCATGCCTAGATTTTCTGCAATTCGTGGCGAGCGTATTTTGTTCACTGCCAAGTACGGTGTGTCTTCCATAGAACTTGTGAGCGATGATGACAGCGAGGAAGTTATTGGAAACATTGAATTTCTCCCTCGTAGTTGTAATGGCAATGGTCCTCCTAAAGAAGTCGCCTTCACCTATTACCAATTGGAACAATACATCTATCGTGGCAAGCAGACATCAGCATTCCGTATTAAAGTCTACGGCATTGGATCCCGCTATCCAGCAACCGTCTACAACCCATTAGCACTACTGAAAGACTATTGGGTAGGCTCTGGTGAACAAATAGGACTCCAAAGTCTAGGACAAGCAACGTTTTTCCATACTCCTATTGCTGGAGGCGACGGCGGCCATGAAACACCACCAGTGTTCTTTTACCCAGACTCTGTGTACGCTATTAGAGTTTATTATGGCGACTATGTTGTTCATGGCTTCAGAATCTTCACCAGAAACCCATCATCTTCAAGATTCCATAGAATGAGAAGCCAACCAGATTTGCTTTTTGGTGAGGAGAACGAACAAAGCACCGATGTTCAATTTGCCGAGGGAGAACTGCTTGTGCAAGTCCGTTTCCATTGTGGTGCCTGGATTGATGGTGTCCAGTTTGTTTCCAGCCGTGGAGACGTTTCCCCTTGGTTTGGATACACAGAAGGTGGTCATTACGAGGAATGGAGTATACCCCCAGGATACCTGCTTGTAGGGTTCCGCGGAAGAAACGGCGCTTGGTTAGATGGACTTGGAGGTGTCTACATCAGAACTGCCAATTAGGGTTGGCTGCATTTGAGTTGTTAAGTAAAGATTTGGTAATAGTTGCTCTAGACCTAAATATAGATATATGTGTTGTTTATAGTTGATTGTGTACTTTGTATGAGGCGTGATACTCAGAAACATGGCTGCTATGTAAAATAGTGGAAATATATCATTACAAGTTTTAGAATAGTTGGATAAATAAGTTGATAAATCAAGAGTAATTATTGATAATAATAATATCATATATTTCAAGCCCAGTACATATCAGTTTCCTATATACGTGCTATGTCTAAGGGGACTTTGTAAACCCCAGTGAGGAAAACCCAATCATGTCTTGTTTATTATAATCTTCACACCCAATTGGTTGGAAAGTTAGCACTGGACTTTGGCCTAGGTCGTGTTTCAGACAGTTGCACTTGCCTGTGAAATCACGTTCAGCATCGTAAACAGTAGTGAGTAAAAGTGTCGTCTTGGGAATCGAACCCGTGTTTCTGTTAGGTCTTGTTCTTCTTCGAGAGCACAGACCACTGAGCCAAATGGCCCAGTAGTCCTTTGATGTCATTATTGATTAAAAAACAAAACACACGAATCACTATTAATTAGAAAACAATCCCCCCAAGCAGCGAGAATAGTGCTAACTGGGCTGATTTGATATAATTTGAATGGCAAAATGGAAAATAATCATCATTAATCTACTGAGAGTGGTCAGAATATTCATACATTAATAACTTAATTATACTATATTACAAGCCAATTCATTCAATATACAAATTGACAGCACTTTACTGACCCTTCGTAGTAAAAACAAACACTATATAGTGCCCTGCTATTTTTCAAAAATAGCAAAAAACAAACACTATATAATGCCCTGCTATTTTTTAAAAATAGCAAAATCAAACACTATATAATGCCCTGCTATCTTTCAAATAGCAAAAAGCTGTGACAATGTAGTGATTAACAAACCATATAATACCTTTAAATCGAAAACAGAGAAAAACAACCCAAAACCCACTCACGTCTGTAGTAAGAAGCTAAATCCAATCAATGCACAGCACAAGGGAAAGTATGGCTTGAAACAGCGTCCTGTGAAACACACCTGCCTCTGCCATTGGCTCAATAACACCGTACTGTCTCCTATAGTGTAGGGATAAATAGGATTCTCAGTAGGGACGGGGCTACTTTTATCATATTGAGATTTATTCTGACCAGCAGCTATATGCTGCTTGTTGGTATCATATATTCTTACAGTATAGTGTGTACTGTTGGAGATATATTTCCTCTTCTTTATGAAACAAATGTATATTGATTCGCAACACACGACTGTAATGATAAATGTGACGAATATTTGCAAATTTGTCAATATCATATCGCCTTTCAATGACATTGCCTAGTTGCACTGCTAGTCAGCTCAACTCTGCTCCATTGCTACGAAACCACATATTATTTGAACAATTGTCGTTCTTATATAGACCTTGCACTCTATTATGCATGTTGCGGATATAAACGGACACGGTGCATTTTTCACCAAATCACCTCATTCTTGCATCCCCTGCTGCGAGACACGACAGCCAGAAACATGAGACTGCTTATCATACGTTACGAATTTCAGGTGTCAAAATACGCAGCATACAGTAGTGTGCACCCAATATAGTAAATGGGTAATAACAAATATTAGACAGTTTGCTACACGCATAAATATAAGATGATTTGCCTTGTAGATTTGTTAGACATACTGTATATAGATTTCTTTCATAAAAAATGGTACTGAAGGACGTCAAGTATTGCTACAATTAAATTTGAAACATCTGCTGCAAATTGACAAAAATAAACTTTTGTCATAATATTAGCCAAACTTTAAACCTATTGTGTATTGTTTGGATAAACACTAGCTATCAGTAAAATGGTGCCCAGCCGCGAAACAAAAGAGCCAAATTCTTTGTATCTGATGCTTCCAGGATCAATTGTCTTACAACTGCTTCAACGCTCAAATCATCAGCCACCAACTTTTCCTGTACTGTGCTAACTGCTCTTGATGCCTCAAACCCCTCGTCTTGTACGTTTTTTAGCAACTTGTCCTCGCTTCTGTCCTGCAATTTTCTTTTTCTCAATGGAGAGATGGTCCACATGTACAAAGGATCCCATTTTAGGATATCCAAAATGCCATGGATCTGATCTTTTCTCTCTCGCAACACTCGAAACACATGTTCACACGACTTGCGGAACAATCCCTCAACGCCGCTTACTCCCATCCCATCAATAATGTCTCGGGTGAGTCTAAAAGGCACTGTTTCTGGAATAGTAAGCAATTTGCCCTGGTCGAACGCAACCCCCAAATCAATATGTACAGGTTCTCCTGACTGTTTGTCAATGAGAATGTTGTTACAATGTCTATCGCCCAATCCCAAGATATAGCCCACCATTGAGCAGGCTGCGGTGCCTCTGCTGTACTGCACACGGCTGTCAAACCAGTCGTAAGGGTTTAGAAAGTTTTTGAAGAAAAACTCTCTGAGCACAGGTTTAATCTGTAGGCATAATCGATCTTGGAAGTTCTTTATTCTCTCTTCGGCAGTCAAGCTTTCCCATTGTTGCATTTTCTTTGCAGCCTGGGAATGAGAGATCGGGTCGTGTTTAGAGTGTAAAGGATATATAATTTCAATCAAAGGCATGGAATTCAATACAAACTCAATCATGCCTGCCTGAGGTCCTAACGGAATCACTTTATATGTTCTCATTTTGAGACGGCGTTGGCTTGCTTCTTTATCTTTAGACAACAAAATGTTCACTTTTTCAAAAACCTGTTCCATAATCGCATCTTGCCGCAAGTCGTCGGTATTTCCTTTGAATAGAACTTTGCTTGAAAACCCATCAGACTGCCGTATCACTGCAATCTTAGGCCTGCTTATCCCCGATGAAGAAATCTCAATGGTGGGAGAGATGGATGTTATAGTAGGACAGGAACTGTAATCGTGGTTTTTTTTTACAGGAATCTCCCTAGTGGGTAACACTACATTCAAAGTCGGTAATCTTTCAAGCCAAAAGCTTTTCAACACAATATTGTCAAGCAAAATCTTTTTTTGTGCACCGCTGATTTCATAGTTGGCCAAGTTCACTGATTCATCACAAAAAAAGTCCACAGGACTCAAATATTCTTTTCCAAATCGACGGTCAGTATTTAACAAAGCAATCCATAACTCGTTAGCAGCCACGCTTCGGGATTTCATGATTGCATCTGGATTACTGTTGAATTGAGTCTGCAACCTTAAACTCTTAAGTATATACAATGTATGATAAGGATGTTCTAACGATGCATTTAATAGTAAACTTTGCAACAATGTTTGGAATTCAGAACTGTCCACAGATAATCTTGAGGACAATTGACTAACCCAGCCGAGAAGCTTGTAACTGGCCAACTTTTGTGTGTATTTTGATTCTCCAAACACTAATTGGCGCACAATCTGATTCACTGTCGTTTCATCTGAATATTTTAACCATAACGCACAAAATCTGTCAACATCTGAGTCATTAAACTCATCTTCTTCCAAAATACTCTTTAAATAGAAATACACAGAATATTGTATGAACTTACTTTTAGTTGCTTTGAGCGACTTGAGCTGATTAGAGTCCGTAATCAATTGTTTCTTCAACTTGTAAGCATATCGTTTAGCCTCAGTCCCTTGCAACATGGAAACCTCTTTCAACTCCTTATTTTTATTATGTATAAGCTTTTCGTATCTCGTTATGTCAGCATCAAATGATGCTGTTCTAAGCTGGTGTTCACAGAACTGGGCAAACGTGTGGTGCATCTTGCTAGTGGCAAGCGAATGGGCACTAATATCATTATTGAAATAAGACTCAATGTAATCAGACACAATAGATGCAGAGGTGCCTTGTTTAGACTTATGAAGCCATTCGACCAAATAAGAGTCAATCTTGTGCTCATTCAAAACAAAGGCATCCAAAGGATCATTTTTTAGTGGAAACTTAGCCTTTAATCCTTTCATCATAGTTATGGCTACCAAAGCTTCTGATTGTTGCCATAAGGCAGCAGCAAAATCAAACTGGGCCACAGCATTGGCAAATGGATACAAATCGCTCGTATTTGATGGTAAAAATTCAGCGACAATCTTTTTAATTTTCATTGTAGCATTCATAGACTTTTGGCTTTCTTCGCTCAACCTCGCTAGTTTTCCATAACTATGAAGTTCGACAATCTTCGACAATTGAACTTCATCATTTTTAGTGCTGTTGGCAACTATGGTAAAAGCAGCTTGTCTCGCCTCCAATAGAGTTTCAACATGTTTAAATTTTTTGGTATAAAGCCAACTGTGAGGATTCAACTGAGGAAACATCTGGGAGGACACACAGCCATGTTGATGGAAAATAAGCTCCATATTATATAGAATACTTAATAAATTAAAGGGTTCATTGTCCCATCCTTTATTGTACTCCTGTTCGTTTACTTCTAAAGAACGCCATTGCAAAGCTTCCATATAAGCTTCTTCTGGATTAAAGCTCTCCGGATGGTCCACTTTATGCTTCAAAGCTTTGTATATTATCATACTCAGCGATGTGCTGTCTTTAATAGGAAGGTCCCATTGATTGAGTTTCCAGGCCCATCTGTACTTGTCTTTAGAATTTCCATTTGTATCATAGAAACTGCCCACAAGACTCGATAACCCCGTGAGACCAGCCGACAGAAGTGATTGGATAATTGCCGGAACTTCTGGGTCAGCACTGTTTGAGTTAAGATGTGCTAGCTGGGAGCCATCGTGTAAATTTGACTCAAACAATGCACTACTAAACATCATTTTCTTCAATGAGTCTTGGCCCCCATTTACCAAATCAACAGCATAATCTAACGAAGGCAAAACCGGCATGGAATACTTTATATCCTCTTCATCGATTTCATAATATATTTGTTCAAGGCTTTTATAATCCACCAGGCTGTTGGGAGCTCCCAATTCACCAATAAAGGACTCATAAAATAGCAAAGCAATTTTCCAAAGTTTTAGATCACAAGCAATTCTATATAGTTTTATGTAATACTCATGTCTGAAAACATACAGAAACTTTTTGTTTTCACTCTTGTATCCGATCCGTAAGCTCAAACAGAGGTCCATAAGAAACATCATCATGTCTTCATTATCAAACTTTTCTAAACAAGTGCTGACAATCTTGCCAATCAGCTTGGCACCAGTGTTGCTACTGCCGTCAATATAGAAAACAATTAAGTAGGTTGTGATTTTCTTAGAGTAACTTGGAGAATGGCAAGCCAAGATTTTCAAAGGTTCAATGTAATCTAGAGTTTGTTCTAGCTCTTGACAAACAGACAATAGAAGCTCAGTGCACCAAATGTCAAAGCCCCCTCTGTACAATTGCTCAACATTCTCTACGAAGTTGTCTAAACTTACGCTTTGGAATGTAAGGCATGGGGGATATAACAAGGCAAAAATCTTTGGATCCAATGGAAGAATATAGCTCAAATACTCGCCAAAAAGCTTCAGGAATTCACATACCATATCGAGTTGTCTATTGTCGTTTTCATGAAGCCACAATAGAGCTCCTATGGTATCTTTAATGAGAATAGAAGAGTCTTCAACATGCAGATCACGTAGCCAGCGTTTGATTTCATAGAATATCAAAGACATCAAGTAGCTGATTTTTTGTTTCTGCACAAAAGTCTGGAGATAACCTAAACTTTTCCTAGGCTTGAACGGGGGAAACCCAGTTCCATTATCAGCATAAAACCGGCCTAGATATCTTGCTTTCCAAACAAGAAATTTTAAAGGTAGAGTGTCTTGATGCTTTATTTTAATAAGAAATTGTGCCACTGAAGGATCTGATTTCCTTCCTGTTTGAAAACAAGATACTTTACTACTATCTACTAAAACTGGCACCAATTCCTCTACACAATATTCAGGCAAACTTACTTTGATGATTTTCTCAAGATATTCTTCCGTCATCTGAGGTATATGAGCTTCAGGATGGGCCAAGGTCTCCATTAAGGAAAACTCCACGGTGCCTTTTCCGAAAGAATAGTTGGACCGAATGCTGATAAGCCATTCTTTCAATTGGTCAACCTCTGGGTAATTTATAATGGTTTGAGCTTCTTTGAGCTTCTGACAACTATATTTTGCCAAATGGATACCGATTTTGATTATAATAGGCACAAATGATTGCCGTCCCGCCAACTTTGAAACACTTGTGACATATAATAGTAACCAAGAAATATCCCTTTGTAAAAAGGGCTCTGAGAAAAAAGGAGTGATGCCATACACTACTAATTTGAGTAAACTAAAGTGGGAGAAGACTGTGCTAGGTACCATTTTGACAACCATCCGCAATCTTTTCATATTCCATTGTTTTTCCTTGATATCCCTAGATTTGTAAAGAGACAGAATAAAAGCACTGGTGATATAGTACACCACATTGACATCCCAAAAGGTGTTGGTATCACTGTAGTTAGAAATCAAGGTGTCTATCAACAACTTGCTAGTTTTGGGTGAAATGTGCACTACAGGTGTTGCAAGCTTTTCCTCATCGTCAGCTGCCTCAGAGTTGGTACGTTCTAAAATATGGACTATAGTATGTGGTAACCATTTGGCCAAAATATCTGAGCACTCTTTTTTGAAAACATTAGAGAGATAAGTAAACAATCCGTTTCTGATGCCACCACTGGCGAATGCCAAACTAATAGCCAAAGGTATAGACTCAAAAACTATTTGCTTTACAGATGACTCAGTCTTACCACAAGAGCTTCTTATCGAGGCTACTTGTTTCAAGCCTTGCTCAGGATTGCGTGAACTGGTCAATATTCCCACTAGAGTTTGGTAGTTTTCATTTACAAAGTCATTGATATTAGCATAATGGAATACGTTGAACGGAAAATTAAGTAAAGTAGATCCCAACAGATGCCAAAAGCTCAATAGCTCCAACTTGTAGTGACAAAATAACTGACGATTAGTAGAAAACCCACCGGTTTTGGAGATCAAAGCTAAGCAAGACTCTATGTATGGTTTTGCATGGTCAACCTCACAGAATTCTAGCAAGTTGAACATACACGACGCAGTAGTGTAATTGGTTGTGACACAAGTTTCTGAGATGAAAAAGCCAAAAGTAAAGAAACTTTCAGAGCTTTGTTGAGGGGTATCGAAGGTCGAAAACACCAATTTGTATGCTTCCTCGCGTTTGGATACTGATAATGACTCGTAGAAGAAGGAAAAAGCTTTGGCAACCTTTAGTTTAACATAGTTACAATTCGTTTCCATAGCAGCCACTATTCCGGGTCTTGAACTTAGGCTTCCGGTAGGTACTTTGATTCGCTTATCAAGCAATGGAAGCACTATTAACACAAGTTTTTGGAACTCGATCATGGTATTTTGTGTTTTCATAGCACCCATCCTATACAATTCAACCATATAATTGAAAATATCTACAAGATCACTAGCATTATCGGAAACTAAACAATAAGGCGCCAAAGCTGCACATAGCTTGCAAATGCAACATAAAGCAACTTCATTACTTTCCAAATACGAAAGGGCAAGTAACTGTTCGCCTATAAGTCTAGGGATCACTTGGAAAGCGTCCTTAGCATGTGTCTGCAAAGGTTCGTAGCAGTCTAATAGTTGCTGAGCATCAAAACTTTGCAATATCTTCAGCAGTGGCTTGTCAGAAACGTTCATATACAACGTCACAAGCTGCTTAGACAAACTTCTGGTAGTGCTTTTTAACATGAAGTTTTGAAGAGAGCTGTGTTTCTCATAATTATCTTCCGCCCTGCGGACTCTTCCTATTTCATTGTCATGAGAGTCTGTGCTAGCGAGAGATGGTGTGTTAGAATATTTTGGTGTCAAAGATGGTGTGTTAGAATATACGCTACTTTGCAAAGTTTGGTTTGATAACTCAAAAATTCTTTCCAGCCAGTCTTCAAAGAATTGTTTAGCAACAGGAGTTTGTGTTTCCAAAAACTGGTTTATCAATTCAAGAATAGATGACAAGTCTTTCTGAGGCCCAGAGCACACAGTATCTAGTATTGACGTGACTTTAAATTCCAACGTAAGAAACTGAGGAAAATGAGAAGAGCGAGCATTAAATTTAACTGACAAAAGTTTCAAAGCAACAGAGGTTAATACATTTTTAGTTCTGTACATTTCGAAAGATGACAAGCTACCACTGGACATCTCAGTGATTAATTGATCTGTAGCAATATACCATTTGGTAAATAGCTTTTCAGTCAATTGAGTTCCATTATGAGGCACCATTATACCTTCCACTGACATTGCTTTAAGTGTAGTTTGTTCAGATCTGCCACCAACTAAAAACAAGTTGTTTCTAATTTCAGATGATGAGTTCCATAGTATGCAACAATGCATGAAGTAGTTCTCATATAAAGAGGGATGGTAGGCATTACATTCAGAACCATAAAGGTTATTGGCTGTTATAGTAACTGACCTAGAAGACAGTAGCCATATAAAAAATAGATCGACTAATAAATAGTAATTGGTCCTAAAAGAACTGGCAATATCATCAGATTTGTGCAAGAGCCACATCAATAAGTTTCCGGAAACAAGCAAGTTACTGAAGACTTTGTGGATTTTGAAATAGAATAGGATACTATGGTTGTTCAACAAGGCAGGGCCGTTGATTTCTGCCATGTCCAAAACCGAATGCACTGTTTGTCTGAGGGAAGAGGTGAGTCTCGTTTGCCAATCATTGTTGGTTTCTACGTGATTTAAAATAGTAATAAGTGTAGAGCAAGCTACAGAAGATAGTGGGGCGGTTTTTACAGATTGAAAACAAACTTTTGCAACTCGAATCAAGTCCTCGCAATCAAACTGGTGAGACAAATGCTCTACAAAAACCTTTATAGTGAGAAGCGACCAACTGAGACTGCTGGTATCGTCAAGGGAGGAAAGTATCAAGTTTATGAACTTTTCTAAATGAGTATCCACCACAAAATCATTACATATGGATGAATAGAAGATAAACAACTGGCAAGCCAATTCTTTCTGACCATCGTTGAATAAGGAGGTCAATACATGTGAAAACCCCTCAGAGCCCTTGATTATCTCGGTAATAGAAAACTTATCAGGGGTAAATTGTTTGTTGGTCAACAAAGACACTTTCCGTTTTTTGAAGGGTCGTAACATTGAATCATCGCTGGGTGATCTGGTCTGAGTTGTGCTGTTACTGACGTGATGATAAACATATAATAGTTTCACTAAAGCCAATCTTGATAGCCAAGCTCTTTGTTCAGAACCAAAGGTTTGGATATTGGAGAGTTGGGGGTTCAAAAATATGTATTTTAGTTTGAACCAATGCGATATGTGCGGAAGGTGCAAGTTATTGTCATAAAAGTCTACCGCCCCCTCACTAAGATCAAACAGATGGTCTCTGGCATTTATGATCTGTGAATCAAGTACTTCAATTACATTCACAATAATTGCACAAAGGTCATGGGGCTCTTCATCAATATGGACAGGTTTAGGAACGTTCTGGTAATTCAAAATACAATCGCCAGCGAATATTAGAAACACAAGAACTGAGTCCTTCAAAGAAGCATAGCTATACAACTTTAACAGGGGGATAATCTGCATCAAACGTATCATCAATCTCTGCACAGGTTTCACCTGTTGAACGCAAAGGCAAGAAATTAAACAATTTGATATTTTGAATATACTCACCATGCCTAAGGAAGCCTCCTGGTAAACATTTATATACTTATGGATACAGTCAGATATTGTAAGAAGTAATTCGTTGGAATTGTCAAAAAGACAGAGCCGGTGAGAAGGCAATTGACTTGAAGAAAATGAATGGTGAAGAGCCTCAAGCAACTGTTGAACAAACTGCTGTGATGATACTTGCTGAGACGGCTGGTTATCAAGACTCAAATTGATAAATCGAATTAAACATTTTATAAGCTTTGAATAATCACCATCTTTGGCAGACGCTATAAA
This sequence comes from Saccharomycopsis malanga, assembly GCA_004014935.1. Taxonomy (NCBI): domain Eukaryota; kingdom Fungi; phylum Ascomycota; class Saccharomycetes; order Ascoideales; family Saccharomycopsidaceae; genus Saccharomycopsis; species Saccharomycopsis malanga. The sequence goes on from CP025324.1 coordinate 2,563,125, forward strand.
GAGATGTTTGGAAGTTATTAGGGCCAATGTTCTTGCTCCTTCAACAGCAATTGTGTGATACGCAACGAAATCATTCAAAAAAGCTTCCAGCAACCATATCAATCTAAACGCCTGAGAAGGTTTCAATTTATGAAGAGATTTGCTTATCAACTTTCTGACAATCTTAGCCGCCGTTACAATTCGTAACTCCACTGCACTGGTAGACCGTCCTGAACTCAAAGCCTTTGCATCTATGGAGATCGTGGCATAAAGACCTTCTACAAGAAGAGTCACCTGCTTCCTGGCTATATTTTCAAGAAACAGTTTATGCTCTAAAGACAATTCTAACCTCTGTAAAGCGTCATTTCTATCCTTAACCTTTGAAGATTGTAAATGTGCTGCTTTTGTTAGTACATGGAATGAAACCAAGTATGAAAATCAAGTTTTTTACTCACCGATAATAGACCCAACCTCCGCACACATTATAAACCCAAAATAAGCTTGAACTTTGGGTTATTTCCTCATGATTGATATCAGATCATATAATTATGTTGACCTCTGATCTGATGTATTTCGCTTGGATTCTGAGCTTGCCGCTAGTAATGTGCATTACACTGCGTCATGATGCGCCACCATACATCTACGTATCAACCGTATCCGGTGGAGCACTCCTCCGGAATATTTCTGTCCGTACAGGATGCGGATTCTCAACTTGCCAATGCCAACATCTCCCTGCATATTCCTGCATTCTCCTGCACCGCCCCCAGCAAGTTGCGTCGTGTGAGCGGCGTGCATTTAGCGGCTACCGTGCGCTGGAAAAAGTACACATCACTACATTCAGGCTGTCTCTGTCTTGTTTTTTCCTACCTCGTTTTTCTTGGGATTTTCTCTCAACAAGGCAGAATTAATTCTTTATAGTAATTTTTTTTCCTTTTAATCAATTCTTATCGGCCACTTTTCAGCTTCGTTTCAACCCTTGATTTGTTAATTGTGCTCTTCTACCACTCAATCGCGTCTCGCCACATTTTTTCGACTCAATAGCACTTATTCAGAACCGCCGCAATGGAAATTTCACCAGCCTTTTTGGAATTCAAACGTTAGTATCGCCTTTTGTTTATTTTGGGCTGATTCGATGAGAAAAGTTGACGTGGAATTGGGCTTTGGAAAGGTCAATATATTATAAAGTCTATAGAGATCTCAATATTAGCGCTTGGTAACGAAGCGGCAATCAATGTAATTATATCATCTGTTTCGCCTGTCAAGTATAGCTTCCGTCCCGTTTATAGCAATCCAAAGTAGAGTTTTACCAAGCCCAGGCGCCTATTGCCCTAACAATATTGAAAGTTCATTGAGTTGAGCCATCATTTTTGGACGTTCAAATAACCATAATCGAATCGCCCCGCCCCATTCAATCAATGGCATTTTCTCATTCAGTTTACTAACAATCACCAGCTCCATTCACCAAAACCTCTACGGAAATCATCACATTAACCAACACTACGGACCAAATTCTCGCTTTCAAGGTTAAGACCACTGCTCCTAAAATGTAAGTAAGCTGTCAAGTTCAACTAAACTGCTCATACTAACAATGTAGTTACTGTGTCAGACCTAATGCTTCGACTGTTGCTCCAGGCCAAAAGTTGGATGTCCAAATCATTTTGCAAGGTTTAAAACAGGAACCTGAGCCAAACTTCAAGTGCAGAGACAAGTTTTTGGTTGTTTCCTTGCCATGTCCATATGAATTGAATGAAACATCGTTAACCGTTGCCCAGTTGTGGACCACTTTGGAAAAACAATTTAAAACAGAATCTTCTTCTAAGAAAATACGTGTGATTTACAAGACTCAAGGTTCTTCTTCTATACCTGCTGCTGGCGGTGCTGTAGGTGCTGCTGCTGCTGCCGGTACTGCCGTTAAGGGTAAGAAAACAGATGCTGCTGCTGCTGCTGCTGCTTCTCCTATTAGTAAGAAGACTTCTACCAATGGTCTCAATGTTCCTGATGACACTATCAACGACAGTATTTACTCCTCTTCTGAATCGCCAATAGCTAAGAAGACTGGTCCTGTCGATAAGGATTTGACTGAATCGCAAAAGAAAATCAACCAACTCAATGAAAAATTGAACTCCAACGCCACTCAAGAAGTCCCTGGCGTTGACGGCACTATTTCAAAGGAAAGTGCACCTGCTCCAAAGAATACTGTTGCGTCTCCACAATCTAACATGCCAGTACAAGTTGCTGCTGTAGTTGCCCTTATTGCTTTCATTCTTGCTTGGCTTTTGTTTTAAATGGTGATCTTTTGTAAACTTTAGTTGACAATCAAAGATTCAAAGCTAAAAAATTCGGTCAAATAAGTGTTTTTATTTATTTATTTTTTCGGGGGAGGTTTTAAATATTATTTCTCTGCTACGTTCAATTGTTGGTAATCACCATTTTGTGTTTTTTATTTGAAAGTTGCAATCGAGTTTTTGACTATTGAAGAATGATTACTTTAACGAATGTAAAAAGAGATGGTATCATTATCACCACCCTTAGCAGCTCACTATTTTTTCACGAATCTTTGTTTTAATCAACTGTTTCATTGCCGTTTTTACTTTTTGTAATATAAAGTGACCTTCTCTTTTTTTTTTATTTTTCTGGTTTTTTATTTCTTGGCTTGTCTGCTTTCTTCAATACTTCACTCAACGCCATTTTACATATCTGACTTGACTTTTACTCCCTTTTTTTTTTTTTTTTTGTTTGGAAATAGTTTTTTTATGATTTTCTGTGTTGTTAGCAGTCTATTCTCCCTTCTCTTAATTGATTTTACCGCCCGTCTTTATATTATCTCAACTACATCATTTTTAACTCTGAATTCTTCAAGTGTAGGGGTGTGTAAAATACTAAAGAATTTACAATAAAACAAGTAAGAAAAAAACTAATGAAACATTTTATTAAAAGAATCAATGCCCCGCACCCAAAAAGACCACAGCAAATAAACATACAAACATCACAACAACGCCCCACACTGACAAGGCAGCAGCAAGCCATTTAACAACCTTGTCGGATCTAGTAGCACTCTTGAAACCGTTAGAAAGACGAACGGTATCCATATCATCAGGATTTTCGTCATACACTTCATGATGAGAGCCAATCAATTTGAACCCAAAGATACCTGGCAAGATGAAAGAAATGGAAGTGGAACCAGTGGCTCCTACAAAGCCCAAAACGTGTTCCAAGGACTGAACCTTGATGGCTACTAGATACGAAACTATCACAATGACCGTAGTGAGGATAATGAATTTTTTGGTAGGAAGAGCGACAGCAGTAGTCACTGGTTTCTGAATGGTTGGAACCAAGTCAGATTCGTCTTCAATGACTGTTGAAGGAGCTACGCTAGCACTACTGGGCAAAAGTGCCAGTTGTTCATTACTAAAGTCTCTGGGATTTCTAGTAGCTTGGCGGGTTGATCCTGAGTTTGTTGAGCTGAAAGAAAGAGCTCTGAAGATGTCTGAAGTGACCCTTTGAGCCAGAGAGGTGAAGGAGTTTGCTCGAGACTCGATTTCGATCTTACGGACCTCCACATAATGGATAATATGGTTGATGGAAGCTCTTGCAGGATGGCATTGCAAAGGGTAACTCAATGTCACCAATATGACAATAGCTATTCTTCCTATTGTAGAAGAGATGGAAGCAGGATACATAGCAATGATATTACCTTGTACATTGTCACCAAACGTCAAGTAGCCAGTGGAGCCCACGAAAATGTATAAAAGCATGGCGGTTCCAATAGCAGAAATGATGACCATGTTAATGTTACGGCTCGATTTATCTTTCAATTCGTTGACAAGAGAAAACATGTTTTGATGACAAGTGTAAGCAAAAACAAACAATGGAAACGCCGAAAGCACTGCTGATGTGTTTGAAGGTGTTAAGTAGCGTACATCGCCTTTGATACTGTCTGGAATGTCGCTTTTGAAGAAATGTTCAATCACCAAGATTGACAAATAGGCCACCGACGAGAGAGCTACCATAGAAGCGTATCTTAGCGAGTCCAACTTTCTCAAAAACGACAACGGAGCCACAACAACCGCCATAATGATGGTGATCCAGAAGTTTCTCTCGGAAAGATATTTATGATGTTCAAGCGACTCGTCACTAACCAAGGACTGGATAATCTTGGGCATCAAGTCACCAATCACCACCAAATACGAAATTCCCACACCAAAACATTTTATAGCAATTCCCAAGTCAAACAAAACCGAAAGAGACGGATAAGTCAACTGACTGAGTGAAAAAAATGAAGAATGACCTGGCTTGATATACCTCGAACAGCGACCCTGGAGATATAAACCAAACATGGAGCATGCGGCTGAAAACACGATCACCAAGACACCCATTGTTAAGCCATTGGCCCTGATCCCAAATGGCATCGCTAGCAACCCAGCGCCTATAATGGTATTGAGCAAATTGATAGCTGCTGACAACCCCGAAGACATATTGACTGTATTCTTTTTAACCGTGCAGTTTCTCTGATAAGTGCTTTTGATGAAATTCTGGTGATTAATAAAATTTCCGCTGACTTGCCAATATAACAGCAATAAAGTCTTACAGTGACCGAGTCTCACGACAAAAGTACTGCTTCTGACTGTCCTTGGGGTAGTCTCTAGTGTTGCTGAAAGGCGTCGTTGAAAGCCATTCTGGTCAATATTTTTTGCCGTATGGAAAAATACCAGAAAAATACCGAAAATCGCTTTTACTAAGGGGTATACAGTATATATTATTATTCCATTTATATTAATTATTATATATTTTCCATTTATACTATTTTTCATATCATCTTTTATTTCTCTTTTATTTAAATTTTCTCAAGACATGTCTAATTTAACACATATATATTAAAAAAACAATCGTCAGCATATGCTATATTTTGATTTTGAAAATTATACGTTGTCTATAATTTATTTAATATATTAAAGTTATATTTTTGAATTTATGGCATAGTATGAATATGATACATTTACTTTTAATTTGGGCTATTGTTGTTGGCATAACCCATGAAAGCAATAGCATTTGTAATAGATATTAGATCGTTACTTTGAAATTACTAGTCAAAAATATGGTAAAAGTGAAATAAGTGTAGGTTTTGAAGATGAAAAAATGTTGTTTAAAATTCAAAATAATTTAAGAGTATTTAATAAATCAAGATTAAAATCCTATTCTATAAACTATAGATTGTGGGTCATGCAAATTTATACTATCAGGTAGCTTGATAGCTATTAAATGTATTTGCTTGGCTGTAAGTATGAGTAAATATTATTTATTTACACTTACATTCAACCTATTTATTTCTAGAAAATTTCAAAAGTAATGAATAATAAGTATCATTCAACAGGACAAAGTTTCCATAGCCGTAATGATTTCTTTAACCTTCAACACCAAAAAGTGGTCATAGCGGTGAGGATTTCTATAACCTTCAACCTACAATAGTTATAATCATATCAATCGTCGCGAATAATAACAACTTATATATTGAATCATTGACTTCTATTTACTGACGTCTTATGACTGCCCACCAATTATCCTTCTCGTAACCGTTTCTCACCACTACACCGCCTGCATTGACAGCATCCTGTTCCAACTCTCCCTGCTTATATAAATGATAATATCTCATCTTGACGTCTTCTTTTTCGTTACCATCTTCCTTTGAAGCGTCCTTTTCAGCATTCTTTGGCTTCTTTTTTTGAAGCACCCAGGGCACTAGAACGTCCTGAGGCATTCCTTCTTTCCAACCACGACGGGAGTTTTGCTGTTCGAGAGCCCATACGTATATCAAGGCTTCGCCCTTGCTATTGAGTTTACTTAAAATATGTTTTAAAGCCTCCACTCTGCGCTCGGGGCTTGAGAAATGATGAACTACAGCAATAGAAATTGCAAAATCAAAAAATCCACCTGGATGAGGAAGATTCAAGCCATCAGCTACAAAGGCATCTGTAAAATAACTGGCTGGCGACAGACAATTGTTTTGAAAGGCAAGTTCTGTCAATTTTTCAGAATGGTCACTGCCAACAATGTATATTTCGTTATTGAGCCCCAAGTATTTTCCGTTGCCACATCCTACATCCAATCCCACAGAGCCCGGAGACCTCGTCTTCATAAAGTCTGCCACTATGGGCCATGGCTTGTACCGGGTCAGGGAGAAATGCGAGGCTATCTCATTATACACTGTATGGACGTACACATCTTCTTTTTTGGTTGGGTCCTCCAACTGTTTCATTTTCGCTTCCTCGCGCTCTTTTTCTTCTATACTTGCCATTTTCTATTCTGGTTGCCGTTCTACTGGTTTTATCCTCTCACTATCTATCTCTTGTATGAGAAAGCCTGTATAGAAGACTGAAATTTTTCACCATTACCCGTTGCGCATCTTCAGTATATATATCATCACAGGTCAATGATATATCATGATATATACAGAATTAAGCACTAGAAAGGTTACTAAAATGAATTCTTCAAAGAACAAAAGACTGGACAAACAGCCCAAAGATGTTGACCAGCGAAAAGTGACAGTTTTATTTGCGGCTGTCTTAATTTTGTTAGGAATATTACTTTTTGGATCTTCTACGAGGACTATAAAAAGAATTACAGCATTAATATCTGGCAAACAGACCCTGCAAACAGCCCAATTGGCTCATTTAATAGATTATATTTCTGAAAACCCAGTCCGTGATGTGGTATTCAAGGTTCCTGTATATTTGACCAGTGTAGACAAATTTCAATTTCCCGATCTCGCAGAAGCATGCCAACTACAAGTTGACCATGAATTGGCAAAACTCGAAAATCTTAGCGTCAACTATGGATTCAGATTAATCAATAATGGCTTCGAACTGGTCGATAACCAAGACTACTTGCTTTCAGAGGAAATTGAACGTGACAGAGCAACAGACATAAAGTTGATTTTGGGAGAAAACGAAGGAATTTATTCAGACCCTTTTGACAATTTTGCTGCCCTTTATCTCACTCTCAACAGCATCAATGACAATGACGTGCCTTTCTTTGTGACTCAAACAGTTTTGTCCGGAATCTATTCCGACGAATTACTGGTTTATCAACAACAACAGACTATACAGCCTCTTGATAGTCTATTCAAAATGTCACACGTAGTCCCACTCAACATAAGCAACTATCACAACAACTTGGTTAAAAATGTAACTGCCAACAGCCCCTCCCAGAATGTAACATTCAATTTTGTCATTCTTTTAGAAAAAGAGCTTCTAAGTCTTGATTTGGAAATCCAGACTTTGGTGCAAAATTATATCAACTCACTCAATATAATATTCCAGAACATATATCTGTTTGATTACAATATTTTGGTGAAAAATATCACCCAATATGCCAATGAAAACTCACAGTTCTGGCTGTTCAATCCTTCCTCCCATACAATGGGTTTAAATGATGAAAACACAACTCCTATAGATATTGCTGGCACTTTTTACAAGGAACCGCCAATATTTTTGGACCAATATGCAACCTTCAATTTCTTGCTACTCATTCCATCAACTAAACATAAACTCAGGGTGTTCTGGAAAGGTCAAAGGTCATCTGTTACCACTTTCAAAAGCCCTGTAGACAAACTGATCAGTTTTATAGAAAGCCTCCAATACAAAGGAGACCCAGGCGAGGTTTCCCAGGATAACTCAGTCAACTCTGACCAGCTTTTTTTTATAGAGCATGACGACTTCAAATCAACCTTTGAAACACTTTTAACTAATCTTTTCAAAGCTCTTTCTGTTCCTAATGTGCCTTCCAGCAATGGGGACAAGACGATAGTGCGGCTTGACATCTTGACTCGAATTTCAATTGTCAAAAACTTACAAAAGCTTGCAAGATTACTTTCTATGTTGAAAAACGATATTTTCGCATTGTTTCCCGAGAAACAGCTTCCTGGTGATCTTAAGCAAAAAATCCTAATATCGTTGCACTTGAGAAATCGTGCGGTACAGTTAATCAACAGAGACGATAAACAGAAAAATCATAACAATATGCAAGCTTTAAACTTGTTGTTGATCGCAAATATTAACATAAAACAAATTCTAATAGAATTAGACAAAGATATGTAAAAATTCACCCATATATTTATAGTATATAGACATAATTGAACACTACAACACTACCAGAGGTTTTTGCATTCTTACGCAATAGTAATCACTTATTTTTGCCTTTCAAACATTCTTTCCAACTCAAGAAACTCGATCAATTGGCTCTTTTCCAGCAACTTTTTTGTCTTGAGCAATGATTCTATTTCATGCTCCACCTTGTAAAGTTCAAAATCAACAATGTTGTTCAACGATTCAAAATAGTCTCTTTTTTCCTTGCTACCGAACAGTATAGTATCAGCGGTATTCCTGAGTGTTCCCTGATCTATACGAACATCGTGTGTTATGCTATTCTGTCTTTGTTTGGAGATATTTGGCTGATTTTGTTCGGTCATCTTGGACTGTTCCAAATCCTCTTCCATATCTTCGTCGTCACTAACATTTATAACTCTTTGAGTGATTCTCTCCAGACTTTCATTATGACTATCAAATGATGACTCTTTCCGGCTATTCATCAAAATGTTTCTCAAATTCTTCTTTGTCAAGTCTCCCTCATCAAATCTGTTCTTCTTTAGTATGTTTTGAGTGATAAGTGATGGCGTCAATGGCGTACTGGGCGGTCTTTTCTTCAGCTCATTAGCATTATGCTGATTCTGTAATTTATCATAACTCTCTTTCCGATTTGGTCTCACAAAATCTCCAAAGTTTTCTTTATTTGGACTGCGCTCCATAGTTTGGCTGCTATCCTGGAACGCCATTATCTCGCCGTTATAGTTGATTGTTGTATCGTATATGATTATAGTTGATTGTTGTTTACGGTTTACATCCAAATCTCAGATGTAAACAAAACAATGCGGGTGTACACAACCCCCTTTTTATGATGTAAAGATGTAGAGGTGTAGGGTTTCATTACATTCTCAACATGCGCCTTACATAATAAATTGTTCTTATAAGCCTAAAATTTGCTTCAATTTCTTATAGAAAAAACTGGTTTGCAGTCTGTGAATGTATAGGTGTTATAAGAAAGAACCAAAGAGTGAATTTTTAGTTGTAAGTCGGAGAAGTTTGTATGGTGAAACCAACTTTTATGTATTGTAAGGTGTGAAATCATATACCATGCAGCTATAACAAGGGTTTATATATCAACTTTCTGATATCAGTATATACATAATAAATGGTAAATTAATAACAGTAATCCTGCTTGGTAGTGGAAAGAAAGTCAACAAAACAAAGGGATGAATCTAGACTCTAGTTCAAAGCTCTAAAGAAAGCAACACCAAGTGTCTCAAATCACTTGGCTCTTCTAACAAATTTACAAAGTCTTAATTACATCACTAAAGCATCTATTCAAATTTGTAATACAACATCTACAAAACAATGTCTATTTATTAGGTCAATCATGACCAAAGCTCACTCCATGAAACATTCTTTCTAACCGCATCCGAAAAACCTTCATTGTATTTCACCCAAACCTTCAAATCCGCCTGTTTTGTTTCTGCCTGTTTACCGCCCTGGGTGACATTGGCATAAGAGGCTTTGAAAAAGTCCACTGAACCGTTATTTTTGCTTACTTTGGCATCTCTTTCATCTGCAGCAAGATCCTGTGTGGCCTTTTCATTTTCAAGAGTTTCCTGGAACTTTCTTTTCAACATTGCCTGCGCAGATCTTTGTTTCTCAATTTCAAAATACAAGTATTTGAGCGCAGATTGGCGCTTTGAGTCTAATGATCTAAACTGGCTGCTTTCCTTAAACAATGTCACAGAATCCATTACAGGGAGTAAAGCCATACTCTTCACTCCCTGGCCGTTAACTATGTCTTCCACCTTGAAGTCAAAATCCTTGAGTAAGTCCACCAAATGATAAAGTTTTTTCTTGTCTAGATTGTTGGACAATATGATTTTATTCTTGTCATTAAAGACTGGGTTGAAAATGTAATTGTTCAAGAGTGGTAAAATCTCTGTTGCAATTTCGTTCTTCTTTTTTAATATGGCATAAGTGCTTGGCTTCATGTTGATATTGTTAAGGATTGCTTTTTGGCAAATGTCAAAATTGGATTTCTGTTGTTCGTAATACTCCCAACTGATGTTATTATAACTTTTAGGTTTAGAAGTGTTGGCCTCAGCAAATAAAGTGTAAAACTTCAAAGGGACCTGATTACAATACCATATTAGTTCAGAGTTTTGCTGATACTTGCTATTTAGCATACGATCATAGAAATATAACCAATCGCCTATCATATCTGATTTCAACACTAATTTGGGATCATTATAAACTGTCTGAGGATACACCTGGTAACAGCCGTTCATGATCTTTTCTACCGAACTGGTGCTATTCAAGTGGTGGTGCAACTTTGTGAAAGTGTCACTTTTAGACTCGTGCAAATTGATTTTGAACAAAAGATTAACTATACTATACCATGTCAAGTTGGTATCTTTGGCTCGTAACTGCTCCATGTCAGTATCTCCTTCCTGATTACTGAGCTGGTCGCCATTGAACTGTAGCAAGTTCAAACAGCTTCGAATATCGGAGTTTCCTATAGCTATAACTTGGGCTAGGTCTTTGGTAGACACGGGAAGCTTTTCAGCTGCACAAATTTTCTGCAACCGAGCTTTTATTGCTTCCTCGCCGGCTTTTTTGAACCCAATGATTTCACAATGAGGCCGAAGTTTTTCCAACACTGGAGCATACAAATCATTGCAAATAGCAATTATAGGCCGGAGAAGAAGCCGTTCGTGAGCTGCTTTGCCCTTCTTTCTGGCTCCATTAGCACTAGCATTTCTATTTATGAGATTTCTCGTTGCTCTCATGTCCTTTCCTACCAAATCTACAAGCACCTTGATAAACCCATTCTCCGAGCCGCCATCCACCTCATCTGCAATAATACACGTTGGATTCCCGGAGAAGGTGTGTGTATCCAACGAGTTATGAATCTTGTCTCGCACATGCTGTCCTGCTCTCTCATCACTCGCATTGATCTCAAGTGTTTCATACTTTAAATGTTTCGCTATGAGATGTGCAATGGTGGTTTTGCCAATCCCCGGGGGGCCGTGGAGTAGCAAAATCTTCTTATTTGGTCTATTAAATGGGTCGCTTTGCACATTGGTATTTGCGTCGTTCTGATACCGGTTGAAAGCTAGCTTACTTAACTCCCCAGATATATCTTCTCCATATACTGCTGTGGACCAGTGTCTAAGCCAACGAAGGGCGAGTCTATTAGCCTTTTCGTTTCCTACCAAATCAAGAAAACTCTTGGGTCTCCATTTTTCAACCCATAACGGGCCTCTGCTAAACTTCTTCTTTCTTCTCGTCGTACTACGCTCCTTCTCGGCTGCTTCTCTAGCATGCATGTCCAGGTAAATGTCATGTATGCTGATGCCATAGTTGGTTTTCAAATCCACTTCTGATTCTGTACTGAACATGCTCTTCGTCGTTTTTGGACGTAACTGGAACTCTTTTCCATTAGCCAATCGCACCGTTTTAACCGGTGTCTTGAAAAACATTGATTCAAATTTAGGGGCAGCATTTTGCAGTACTGCATCTGTCTTGTCAAGTCTTGTGGACAATTTTGCTATATCTTCTGCTAATCCTTTTTCACTACTAGAATCCATACTATTGTTGAACTCTGTGCTTTTGGCATGTTTCCCGAGAAGAGATGATTCAAAATTCAAAGCTAGCTTCGGTACAGCATTTGTTATCTTCGCTTTTTCAAGGTCTGCTTTTTCAAGGTCAGAGCTATCCAACTGCTCATTTGATATTACTACACTACTGGTGCTCGAGTTATCTGCTGGCTTGTTGAATAATATGGACGATTTAAAAGACGGAATACTAAATGGCTTTATCATATCTTGTGACATGGCAGTCTTATCTTCTTGTACCAATGCGCCTTTCTTCTCATTTATACTAACATTTTCTTTGTCATTATCGTTGGTTTCTGATGATTTATTAGCGCTGAGTGAGCTTGACGAAAATTTTGGAACAGGTGGTAATATGGTATCGCTTGTCATGTTTCCTCGTTATATTCGCTTATCAAAAAAAAAACCACAATATTCACCATATGAAGCAAGAACCTCTCCTCCACACACTTTTATCATACAGTCAACAAGGCTTCTCTGATCCAGAAAGTGAAAAATCCATAAAGTATTATCATTACGCGTTACGCGTTTCTCTCATGTGATATACTGCAGAAATATGCATCATGACGCATCATGAAAGGTTGATATCAAGATTCTACCAAACTTGACTCAACTACAACAGTCACTGTCTCAAAAATTAAAGAAATTTAAAGATAAACTCTGGCTCTTTTCACTTATAAATAGGTGGTGATATAAGATTTGGCAAAATTTGAACTTACAAGAAGACAATAATGATAAAGTACGAAATGTAAATATTTTTATGTTTTTGAATGGAGAGTTTTTTGATAAAGTTAATAATACATACTTACAAGTACATAACCTATGTGTTTGTATCAAAATTAAAATATACAGAAAGAAGGAAATTTATAAAACAAAATAATAAAGAAATAGTTCCACAAAATTTACCATCAGCACTTTGAACAGGTTGATTTTATCCAGTTTTGATGGTTTGAATCAAAAATGCATTTTCTCTAAATATTGACCCACTTAAAATTTGTAGCGTCTACAAATAAATCATTTAAAAGATGATCGATATGCATTACAAGTTCTGCAAATAGTAACAGTACAAAAGTTAAAAACATAGTTGTCTATGTCAAGTTTCGTGTATATAAAGTAAATGAAACAGTAGAGCTATTGATAATATTTTTGATAGCCCTCATAGACTTACAATATACTCTAAATACCTTTCTGTTTAGGCCCAACTATTTTCTCAAGACATTTTCAATTTGACAATGAAATTTTAATCACAAGTTTTCCTAATATTTCATATACTTCCAAATCAATGAGAAAAAAAGTGTGATTTCAATACTTATTTCTGGCGAGGGTTGCAATTACAACAGTACAAAACATGAATTTATATCTGCGTAAGCTACATTTTTGTATAATGTTGAAGCATTACTTTGGAGAGTTATACTTTGAAGAAGACCCAAGACTGTAATGATAAATGCAGGTAAGCACATCTGCATGCAGAAATTTGAGAAAAGATACATATTAATGCATTAGGTTTTTCTTGGTGGTTTCGTGAAAACTATTTTTCAACAACTCCATCCTTATTAGCTCAGTTGGTAGAGCGTTCGGCTTTTAAGCATAAGGAACCGAAATGTCCAGGGTTCGAGCCCCTGATGAGGAGTTATTTTTTTTCATGCCAATTTTTTAGAAGCTGATGGAGAAAATTTTACGTTGGTAGGATTTCTACGCATATAAAACTGTTTTTATATGCCAAATTTGGTCGTTTTTCATTCTTATTTCTTGTTGAATGTCTATAATATAAAACATTTAAGGTAGTGCATGTTGCTAAAGCTTTCAATATGCAGTTTAGATAACATTTAACGCAGGACATACTTTCATTTTACTTGCATTTTGCATAATTGATTCTCAACATGCAGAACTTGACGTATTTAATAAAAGTTTCTTGACTTGGTTTTTTGGCAAATAGGTGCTCTAAAACTTTATTGCATGCTTGTAGAAAGGTATTTGTAAATAGTAGGCTTATTTTTGAACTCGCAGTTCAGTATAAAGTAGCCATAGTGGTATAAAACAAAAACCATTGATAATAATATTTATTATTGACACAGGAGCCATGTAATCTGAGTCAAGTATATAAAAGTTGCTATTAGACATCGAGGTGTCTACCGACTAGTCAAAACTATGTGTTACTGGTAACGCCAACAAGTTACGCTACATGCTTGTAAAATAGCCATTGTACCAAACATTGTTTAAATATACACATAATAAGATTTGAGCAAACAACAGCGCCCTATTATTATTAGTGAAAACTCAGACAGAAAATAACGTTGATTAAACAAAAGGAAAAGAAAATGGAAAAGGAAAAAGAAAAAGAAAAAGAGATAAGTTCAATACTAATAAGACAAAAAAAGAAAGCATAATGTCAGTTTAGGACTGTTCCTGAACATGTGCCATACTACCATTACCTTCTGGTTCTTTAAAGCCGTCTGCAACCAAGGTAGAGATCTTGCTTAGTTTTTCACCCCGTTTGCTTGGAGGCTCATCGAGAAAAGCATTTGAGCTGGTTCTTTTAGAAGGAGTTGCATCTAAAACAAGGGGGTTTGTATCCGCTGATGTTTGAGAAGTATCAAAGGAGTTAATATTCATGATAGAGGCGTTAATAGAAGTGCCTGGGGTAGACTGGTCTTCAACAGTCTTTGGTCTTGATCTGGTGTATCTTTTATTCAAAGATGCAAAGAAGTTGCCAATGTCTTCGTCATTGTTTGCCAAGTCGTTGAATTGAGCCGAGTTTAATAAAAGATGGTTTGATTCTAAAATGAAAGAAATCAAAAAGTTTTTGAAATGATAATTTGCTTTTGGAAAAACGACCTTGGAATTCTCTTTCAAAAAGCTTTTGACATCAGTGTTCAAATATCTAGAGATGTGCAAAAGTTTATTGATCTTGAATTCATCCTGGTTAGAAGAAGAGGAAGAAGCTACGTCATTATTATCTCCCTGCAACCGGCTATCTATCATAGCATCAGAAATATCCAAAGCATTTACAGCAGAAGAAGCATTAGGTGACGAATTAAAGAAAACATTATTTGTACCTTGTCTCTCCTGAGGAGTCTTTTCGTACAGTTCAACATCATCCGAAACTTCCTCAAAGAAACGCTGCTCTCTTTTAACAATGTCAACAATCTCCTCGTCAGTCAAATGTTTGTTGAGAACAAACTCATCATTAGGAAAGATTACATCCTCAATTTTCAAAGGCAAAAAGTCTGAAGGAGCAGCCTCGGTCAAAGAAAGATATGGTTTTCTTTTTTCCAAAGCAATCAAGTTTTTCAACTGGAACAACTTCAACACTTTCAACAATTTGTACTCTTGGGAATAATCCGAAAACACAACAGGATTGATAGGATTAGCATTGGCATCAGAAGTCAAGTTGAGTATGTTATGAAAAGGAAGAATGTCACTGTTTTTGAAACAGTTGGAGACAATGTTTCTTCTCACAGATGATGTCTCTGGGGCTTCAGAATTGATACTCAATTCGGCAACCTCAGCCTTTATGGCTGTTTGTTCGTACTTTTCGTTTTCAGTTTTGAAGGCTTCCCAGCTTTCAGTGACAAAATAGATCAAATCGTCTTCAGTCACGTCATTCATCACTTTGATAAGAGCCTCTGGAGAAAAATCCCCAAGGCCAGAAGCCCCGTTGTCCAAGCACAAAAGCTGAGAAAGATAATATTCAAACAAGTTCAATTTGAAATAACTTTTGAATATTCGAGAAACACCCAAGCTTATAGGCTGGATTTCCAACTTACCCAACCGTTTGGCATTGCTGTTCAACAAAACAACATTTTTAGTTCTGAAACTGTAATTACTTTTTCCGGTAGGATCAGCAGAAAACTCGGTCAAACTGGCAATGTTCTTGTTGAACAACTCAATAGGATACGACAAGTATGAAATAAAGTTAGGACTGAAATATATCAACTCTATATGCTTAAGTGTGTCAGTAGGAACAATATGGGCATAGAGTGTGTCTACAAGTAAAGCAATCTTACGGGTAGGGCTGTTCCGAGCAATCCGTCTATCCCATTCTACAATAAACTCATGGAAGATTTCTGTGGTGATGGCAATGGAAGGATGTTGATAATAGTTGGTGAAACTTTTCAATTTTGTATCCTTTCCATATCCATTTCCACCTACAATCAACGGATCAACAAAATCGCTTCCATCAGCATTCACACAGAGACCCACCAAAAGCTCCACAATATTGAGCCTTGACTCATCAAAGTTCTTGCGGCCTGGAAGGTTTGAGCTAACCTTGAACTCGTCAAGATGGTAAATGTCACAGAGTGGATAATCCTTCAACGCGTTTTTCAATCGCACCTTTTCTGCATTCAAATATCTAGTTGCAAAAATACGTTCATTATCGAAGAAAAAGTTTTGTATCAAGTTCTTTTTACCAGAGTTCTTCTTTTTGAAATGATGCAACCAGCCATTTGACCGTTTTGCTTTGGAAACATCAAAATTTGGATCAAACATTAATGCGTATTTCTCAAACTTTTTCAATAGCAAACGCTCGCTCACTTGATCAATGTTCCTCTCATACATATTCTGCTCGTAGAATAACTCCAAAGCCCGGTTGATCTCTGGGTTTTTCAAGTTGGGCTTTGTTTTATACACATTTCTGTATGTGAAACCAATATTCCTGATATTTTTTCTTAATCTGGGCTCTTCCTTGATCCATCTGTTGAACGAAGACTTGGTGATAGCGAATTTCTTGAAATTTCGAAAGTGTGTAACAGTGCGTTGCTGCGATTTTCTCTCACTAGCATGATACCAATCCAAAACATCAATCTTCTGCTGTAATGTAGCTCGAGGAAGCTTGGCGTCTTCTCCTACAGTCTCCGAAACCTCTTCTGACGCGTCATCTTGTGAGTTCTTGAGAGTCACGTCAGCATTACCAGTACTTTCAGATAAAGCAGCATTGGTAAATTGCGAAATGCTTTGAAGAGCAGCATTAGTATTGTTAGGGAATGAACTTAACGCCGAAAACCCTTCATGTTGTTTAGGTCCCTGTTGATGGAACTGAGCCTGTTGTTGTTGTTGTTGTTGTTGTTGTTGCAGTTGTTGTTGCAGTTGTTGTTGCAGTTGTTGTTGCAGTTGCAGTTGTTGTTGACCAGTGATAAACTGTGGAAATTGAGCAAAGTTTTGAAACCGAAGCTGTTGCTCAAAATTGTTTGAATCAAAAGGAGCTTGTTGATCCATCTTCAATAAAAAAATAGCACTATTATACTAAAACACCCGTTTCGTGTTTTTTTGGTTTATTTCCTTTATGATAAAAACGTCTTCTTCTCCCTGAGAAAAAGAGACAGGATATTTCACTACACGCCATGCCACTCTACGAAATGAACTTATTCAGAATATCCACGTGACTACATAATGTAAGGGTGCGAAGACAAAAGAGTGTGAGACTTGCATTATACTACATAACATTACATCGAGGTAATAGATAAACTAATAATCATCACCACGGGAAACCACTTCTTTGACATTTGGTCTGAGCAAGATAGTATGTTCCCATTGGGCAGTGTAAGAACCTTTTTTTTCCACAAGTGGGGGGTAAGCTTCCACCACGCCTGCTTTGACCAAGCTGTTTAATGCAAACAAGTACTTTTCTTCTCCAGCCCGGTCAAGGTATCTACGACAGAATGGAAGAGTGCCAAACTTTTGGTCGATTGTCTTGAGTAAATCCTTAGCTTTGTTGAGGCGTAGACCTGCAGAACTGGCTCCTGGGTTGAGTGCATAATGAGAACATTCGCCTTCACTAAGAACAAAACCGTAACCATTGATAGATCCAAAAGTTTCAATGGCAAACGTCTCGCCTTCTTCCATCTTGGTTTGATCTTCATTCTTAACAATAGGCACTGTTTTACCATCATGAATATGGAAGTCACCAATGTTGTGGCCGTTCAAGTTTCTAATACATTTGACAGGGTACACGTTACCATCCAATTCCACCTCATGACTCTCCATGACTTCCTGGATAGCCTCACCAATGTCGCACATTCTTACGTCGATACCAGCTTCTTTAATACCAGTGTTGGTAGCAGCCTTCACAGCCTCTAGAAGAGCATCGTATTTTGGATTAAATGTATGTGTGAAAGCACAATCAACAATATGACCATTTACATGCACACCAATATCCACTTTCATCACGTCATCGTATCCTAGCACAAGCTTATCTCCAGCATTTGGGGTGTAATGTGCAGCAACATGGTTCAAGGATAACCCTGTAGGAAACCCAATTCCTGCTACTTTAGTGTCTGTCTCGTCTGCAAAAGTACGTACTGCGTTTTCTATGGTGTCTGCCACTTCAGTCATGGTCATTCCTGGCTTGATATTGTTCTTAGCATGCATTCTGGCTCTTCTATGTATCTCTGCGCCTTTTCTGAAGTCAAGCCATTTCTTCTCATTCAATTGTCTGTCAAGATACCTTTTTTCTTCATCTTTAGTACGATAATTATTGTTATCTACATACTCCATGATTTGGCCTTCTGGATAATTACCATCAGGATAGAATGAAGCTATTGGGGCCACAGTCTTCTTCTTCTTCTTAGACTTCTTCTTCTTCTTCTTTTTCTTCTTCTTGGCATCCGCACCATCATCTGGAGCATCTCCATCTATTTCATCATCTTCCTCGTTATCATTGTGCAATTTTTCACCTTCCTCTACTGTTGAAAATTGTTAGCAAATTCCACCATTTGATCATTTGAGATTAAAACGTACCTTTCAAATCAGCCACTTTCTCCTGCAATGTGCTCACCTCTGGTGACCCATTTTCAACTGCTGCTGTCATCCCAAAGTGTGCAAACAATAACAGTTTTGATCTTAAATTATTGATCCAGAGGTCTTATACTCGCTAATAATTTTTTTCACTATATAAGCATGAGATGCGCGCTACATAACCAACACCATATATTGATGGTAAACTATGAGGTTGTATTTCTAACAAATGAGTACAACTATCTGTATTCAACGTATATTAAAAGGCAAAAATAATGTAAGAATGTAATGAGAGACAGAATTCGAGGCTTTAGTATATGGTAAAATAAAATAAATCAAGTTGGACAAGAGATTAATATTAATAGATTCAGATGAGATACATTTATGAATCAACGAAAACTGCATAGTTACCACTTGTTGATTTGAAAAATAGTCTATTTTATAAAAAATCTCCTAAATATATTCTACAATCTAATAACCAGAACTATACGGCTTCAATACATTATCATATTCATCAATATATACATGGAACCAGCAAATCTATTTGATACCCAACTTTTTTTTAAACTGTTCCTCAAAAACTTTGGCCTGTATTTTGCCTTGAGTGGTTCTCATGGCCTGGCCCACCAAGTATTGTAGGGAATTTAGTTTTTTTCCATTTCTCAAATTTGTAGAGATTTCTGGATATCTCAGAATGACATCATCACATAGTTGTTCAATTTCACCTAGTATGTTCTGATCCAATTCTGAAGGAGATTCTAGTTCAAACTCCTCAATAAGCTCATCAATAGATGCAGATTGAATTCGTGTGTCGTTATGATTTTCAATAATGTAAGCAAATAATAATTTACCACTGCTCTTAGTCAACTTTTTGTCAATATAAATTGATGTTATTATTTCTACAAGTTTCTTTTCTGGGAACGTAGTCTTATTGAATGACAAGCCAACTTTTCCCAATTGACCTACCAATTCATGTAGAATAAAGTTGCCAGGTACTTTAGTGGGTATCTTGTCTTTTCCATATTTTTTCACTGTTTGATCAAATACAGACAAATAGTAGGCCAAAAGTCCCGGATAAGTGTCGCTTATCAAAAGCTTAGCATCTTTAACTCTTAACTCATAAGGCGAAGCAATAAGGGTTTTGATAACATCGTCTGGCAACTGCTTTACATGATTATGTTTCACCTTGTCAAGCAATGATTCGGAAAGTAAAATTGGTGGCAATTCAGGGTCTGGCATGTATCTATAATCTACGGAAGTCTCCTTCTTTCTTATTCTAGTTGTCTGCACGCCATCCCAACCTCTAGTTTCTTGCTCAATAAACTTTCCATTCATTTCTACTTGACGGGTGTACTCATATCTAATAGCTCCCAAAATCGCTGTCGTTGAAGACAAGTTTTTGATTTCCACTCTGTTGCCTCCATTTACCGAAACATTAACGTCAACTCTCATTGCACCAGTCTCAAGATCTCCACTAGAGATTCCCAAGAACTTGACCAAACTCTGAAACTTTCTGATAAATGCTTTAATTTGTTTAAAGTCTTCAAAGTCAGGATTTGTGACCACTTCAATCAATGGAACATTGGCTCTATTCAAGTCAATTTTCGAGTATGCCGAATAGTCTAGCAAAGTGGAGATCCCTTCATCAACATGAATAGACTTGCCGGTATCTTGTTCAATCTGTATCTGATCAAAAGTAATGATTTTTTCAGGCTGATCAATATCATCAAATTGTTTCGTTAGCTTCAAATGCCCACCTTTGAAGATAGGGTTGTACCGTTGTGTGATCTGGTATCCCAAGGGCTGATCACCATAAAAATAATGTTTTCTATCAAAAGTAGAAAGCTTGTTAGCTTTGGCATTCAAAGCTAAACCAGCTATCAAAGTCAATAAGACTGCTTCCGGGTTCAAAATGGGCTGAGTTCCTGGTAAACCAGCATCGAAATATGATACTCTAGAGTTTTGAAACTCATTAAACACATGTTCTGAATTTGAGAATAGCTTTTTAGAGGTTTTTAGTTGACAATGTATTTCTAAGCCACATTTGAACTTGTGCTCAGGCGATATTTGGAAGGATGATGAGGATTTTTGCTTTGCAAAGACCTGACAGCCTGAAAATCCCCGGTAAAAGAACCTTTGAAGTTTTATGGTGGTTCGCGCTTTTATTTGGTACATAGCATCTGATTTTATCAGAATTGTAAAGGTCTTATTACTATTAAGGAGACATCAGGTGCTGCTACTAAATATTAAAGCATGCGATTTTTTAAAATTTAATACTAGGCTACTTTGATTAATATTATGAGACTATAGCCTTTTTCAAGGATCATAACCCAATATTTAACAAGTTTATTGGTTTTAGGAAATCTTACAACACACTACAGTTAAATTATGATACATTAAACGATCAGATGTTCATTGAAAAAAAGGAAAAGAGGGAAAAATAAGTTTATAGCATAAGTAGATTTATTCTTTGTCTTTTCAAGCAATTTAAACAACAACACCAGAGTTGGAAGCAATACGAGGCCACAAGTCGGCACATTCTTTACCAACTGGACCAGTGATAGCAGAACCTTTCATTTCACCCTTTGGGTTGACAATGACACCAGCGTTGTCTTCAAAGTATAAGTAGACACCATCCTTTCTTCTCCATGGCTTGGATTGTCTGACAACAATGGCTTGCAAGACCTTCTTTCTCAATTCTGGCTTACCTTTCTTAACAGTAGCGATAACCATATCACCCAAAGAGGCAGCTGGCAATCTGTTTAATCTGGCACCAGCACCCTTGACGGCGATGACACTCAAGTTTCTAGCACCAGTATTGTCACAACAATTTAAAACGGCACCGACTGGCAAACCGAGCTATAAGATGTTAGTAAGAGATTCGTATAAATTGTTATTAGTTGAAAAGTGGTGAGAGAATTCGATATTTTATTATTATTATTGTTTTAACAAATTTCTGCACATTTGAATAACGATATTATGTAACTGGTGATTGATATTTTATAATACTTGGTAATATGTCCACAATTTGACTTTCAAACTGGAGTATTTTTTTGCATAATAATCATTTAATTGTACTTTTTTGTTAATATCTCGCATTTCTTATACTACAAAACAAAATGCCTAACACTTATGATACTGTAATTTGACAAATTTGATGAAAATTTTCAAACAGTTTACTTTTTTGCGCTTGGAGGCCTCATCTCTTGATTCTTTTGTGCAGTATTTGATAATATTGATAATATATCTCTTTGATTCTCTCACACTTGTTGACCCATTTATAACGTCTCTAGACATACGGAAATACGGAATTTGTTACCTGAAGCACCTGAACCAGACATCTTTAGTTATTGTATTGTTATTTGATAAAGTCTTCAAACAGTACTCTTTCAGTTCTATCAGAAATTTCGATATATTTTTCATTATGCAAAATTCTTTCTCCCCAGCATCATTGAATGGCAGTACACTTTAGAAGCCGTGACAGGGCTACAAACGATTTTCATTTTCCCATTTCGATCAGAGGATTTCTAAATGTGACTGGCTGAAGTGTAGCCCTAATTCACGTCAGGATCCAGTCAGCTGATACCGCACTTGCTTTGAGCCCTATAATGCATGTGATCAAATCAATTTTCCTGCCCGGAACGGTTTCCGATACGGTAAGTCAAATGATTTGTAAAGGAAGGAAGAGTGAGGATGATTACGACAACACAGGAGGGCGGCAAAAGAGTATATATTGGAGCCTTAGTTTTTTTCTTTTTTGCTCTTATAAAGGTATTGAAACACTTTTTAAAGCAAACAACCACATTTTTTTTTATTTTTTTGCCTGCCTATTCCATTAGAGTGCTTGGATTTTAAATCAAAGAAAATTTGAACTTTTTTTGGTTTGTCAAGATATTTTATTAAAACATCCGATTGTATTATAAAGCAACTCATCGCACAATAATAATACAATATGACCACACGCTTAACACAGCGGAGCAGGAGCAACAGTAGCCGGCGCTCTAGATTCGATGATAAGAAACTCAATGAGTCCTTGAATGGTGTGAGACGTAGAAGAAGAAGAAGTTCCAGAAGAAACAGTTTGGCTAGTGCTGGATTTGACGAGATTGATGATAAAGTTACGATGAGCAATCTTGAAACGATCAACAATACACATGATAATAATAATAATCTAAGAAAAAGAAGGCTTTCGAGAAACAGCTTGGTCAAAAATAGTGGCAACAAGCGTAAGAGAAGAGCAAGCAGAACCAATGCTATTGAAGTGACCGATGAAGATGAGGAAGAAGATACCCCAGGTTCCGAAGATGAGGTGGAAGAATCTAATACACCTACCAACAAGAGACCAAAGATACGACAGCGCAACGTCAATGGTAATGAGATTACAAAAAAGTCTGTAATTCTAATCACATCTTCCGATGAGGAGGATGACGGTATTGATGATGAAGATGTGAATGATGAAATGGGTGCCACTCAGATTATAGACTCTACGATTAATAAAAAAGAAAACATCTCAAGATCATTCAATTTTTACGAGTGTCCTATCTGTTTTGAAAGCCCCGACAAAACCATTGCTTTGCCGTGTGGACATTGTTATTGTTTTGATTGTTTATTTCAAGCTTTCTCACATTCTCGTACTGCTAGAAAGACCGACGCTGTGTGCGCCTTGTGCCGGTCATCATACACTTTAAGACAAGTAGTTACGTTGAAGTTTAAAGTCAAGTAAAGACATTTGGAAGGTTGCATGTATTTTTATTGTATTTATTTTTATTTTTTTTTTTCATTTGATGGGTCATTGGTTGGGCAATAAAAGTTTAGGGATTTGTTTGGTCATGTTACTTGTTTTTTATTTTCATTATTTCTATGTATTATTGATTTGATGATTATTTTCGGTTCTAATTCTAAAGGCGTTGATCGCTTTTCATATTCTTTTGCTTGTAAGATAACAGCATTATTAATACGTTTTATTTACTATTGTCTTTTCTTTTTATTGTTTCTGTTTGCTAATAATAATAATATCATATATTTCGAGCCCAGTGCATATCATGTTTACTATTTTGTTTGTTTTTCCTTTTATTTGATATGTCTACTCAAGTACTTTGACTACATATGGGATATATTGCTAATCTAGCAAATAATCCAGAATAATTCAAACCTGTTTAGCTTCAGGCATTGCTTCAAGAGTAGTTTTTCAATCATCCTGATAAATTATAGCCTAAAAGTTGATAAAGTAATGCACGCTCGGCTAACATGCGTACACGTATATGTGAGGCCCTTTAGTAGCATTTGTGAATGACATTAACAATATATTGAGTAGCAACTATTGTTATTTATTGTAAATACCATAGGGAGAAAACTAACAAATAGTCGTTGAAACGCCTAGCTAGAGCCAAAGAATGAAATACAACAAAAAAACTCAAAATGACCAGCATTACCTACAACCTGACTACAAAAGAGCAATTATTGGTCCCAATGCAAGATATATCGCCTACAATTAGCAATGTCAAGGGCAACGGCCAAAAATACCTTGAGAAACCCACAGGAGAGAATATATTAGCAACAGTTGATGCGAAAAATGTGACATGGGACCTCAAAAGCCTCAAGGAGCAGGTTCCAGTGCCGGCCAAAGAAAACAACAATACTATACATGAGCCAAAAGAATGTACTCAAATGAAAAAAGAATCAATAACCAAAGAGCCCAGAGAAATAAGGGGAAAAGATGGAAATGGAAACAAAAAGACGTCGAATAGAAAGCTTGAGGGAATTTTGTTAAATAATAATACTGGAATCCCGTTGCTGGAAAGTTGTACCATAGAGACAGTTCCTCCTAGCATATCCATATGCGAAAGGCATATATCTTTGCCTTTGGTCACTGTTGGCAAATTCAGAGGGTATTATGACGACCGCAAGTTGAGATGTCGTTACTGTCGAGTGGGAATTACTGTTTCGGGATGCAGCTGTCAAAACTTTAGCATTGTTCCCTCTCCACTGAGTCAATTGTTGTACGACCGAGACAAGAATGGGAGCTACAACAATCGGTATAACTCGGGACGAAAAGGCAATGGCCTAAAGAAGAAAAATAGACAGAAGAAGAAGAAGACGAAGAATAAGAAAAGAAATAGCAAAGTTCATGAATTGGGATTTTTTAGTAGTGATGACGATGAGGATGGCTCAGAATGCGAGGAGAACAGTTTGTTATATTCTAACAAAGGCAGGCAAAAACGGTTCTTCTTTGTAAATGCCAACAGGAGACTGCTTACAAACTTTACTGATAGATACAATGAGATGTCAATTGGAGTGTTTCTGTCATACCAAGACCTGAACCGGAAAATGCGGTTTCTACGTAAAAACGAGCCTGAGAACGACCAAAAGTACATTGAAAAAGAAGAGTCGACCCAATATCAAAAGGAAAGCATATAAAGATACATGCATGGCAAGGCATAGCCATGTTTGCCAACGCGTCTACGGCGTGATTGTCATTTTAGGAAACGTCTCATACTTGAATGGAAAGCGTGTCGAGCTTTAAGGGTGATTGTTTCAGAAAACAATTGAACCTTTTTCTTCAATGCAGAAAAACTGGTTGTCTAGTAGGAGGGACCCTCCCTCGAGTGTTAGTGCTCTTTTAGGTTGGATCCACCAACAAGGTTTAGTAAAGGTTATTTCCATCAACAATAGTGGCTACACAGTATCCGTTATTTCAACTCTATAACTTCAAGTTGCCAAAAGGCGCAGTAGATACCAGTACTTTAATACATTTAGAAGCGCTTGACTTTCTGAAAGCCCAACCCTGGTCTAAGGAGCAGTATTTGTAGGATTTCAAGCTTTAGTTTTAATAGTCCCCTTGGTTACCTTTTTAGAATGCGTTCTGATCTGGGAAATCCCCTTTTTTGCCATTGGGATCTGGCCACGGCCTGGCACGGAAACGGAAAAAAGTAAAAATAGTGATAATGTAAAAATAAAAATTCGATAAAATATCAAACGCTGTTTTTTTACTGTTGATCAAAGGCTGGATTTTTCAATAGTGTTGAAAGAAAAGAAAGAAAGAAGACGTTTTAACTGGCCGGTAAAATTCTTCCACAACGGTTGGTAGAATCTGTATAGTTATAACAATATCACCTATCAAGAGATAATTATAAAAGACCATTTTAGGAGATTGAAAACAGTGAGTTATGATCTCTTCTTTACTTACGACGTTGGTGGTTCTTTGGACCGTCAACCTTCGTCCAGTCGCAGCAGATGACTTCACATATCTAGGCTGTTATCCTGGCTCGGCATTCTCAGAAACCGGTAACTCGTTTATGTACCAGTCTACAGGCCATTGCTCGTTGGATTGTGCAGGATACAAGTATTATGCCTTGACAGACGGCGATAGATGTCTCTGTTCAAATAGCGATCCTTCTGGGTCATCAACGGACAGCGGGGATTGCAATACCAGCTGTTCTGGCTATCCAACAGATACCTGTGGTGGCAGTAATGCCTGGTCTGTTTATAAAAGTGGTGATGATGGCACAGGCTCTTCGTCATCATCAGCATCATCCTCATCCTCATCCTCATCAGCATCTTCTTCTTCTTCTTCTGGTTCTTCAGGATCTGCTACCTCAGCTTCTTCTGGTTCCGGATCGTCTTCGTCAGCTGGTTCATCTACTCCAACAGCCACCACTTCAACGTCTCGTGTATCTTCTTCATCTCTTGCCACACCGTCTACTATTGAAACAACCTCTCTTTCCGTAAATACCGACAATGGTAAAACTATCACTTCTGCTGTTGTGATAAAGACCACTGCCAGTTATTCCGACGTTTATGTCACCTTGACTGCCAGTGGATCTGGTTCCACTGGCACTTCTGGCTCCAGAGGCCCAAATAATAAAGGCAGTGAGGGCGGAAACGGTAACAACTTGTCTGGAGGTGCCATTGCTGGCATTGTAATAGGCGTGGTTGCTGCCGTGGCCATCTTTTTGTCAGTATTATTTTTCATCTGGAGACAGCGTAAGAAAGCTAGAGATTTGGAAAAAGCCCAGAACGCAGCCATCGCCGCTACGGTGGTTGCCAACACTTACTCTGGTAAACATCCAGAAAAGAACAGATTCAGCGGACTACATGACCGTTATAATGATGACGATGACGAAGATGGTGCTCTTGGTCCAATCATCGGCTCTACAGGCGATGGCAACCATGTCTCTTCAACAAATGCTTCCACGTTAGCTGATGGGTTTTCAAGAAACCCATCCTCCAGATACCATGCTAATCCTGCTAATGACGGATTGGGAATCAAAGCAGTATCGCCAACTTACTCTCCAATACTTCAACAGCAACAGCCGCAGCCGCGTAATGACGGCAACGAAATGGATCAAGTGCCAGGAGACCTTTCAAGACATTCTGGTGATGCCGCCCCAAGCACTCCAAAGGGCCAAAAGAATGGCAATGGCAATGGCCAGGACGCTGATGATGATGACTTTGTATTTTCGAACCCAGCTAGTGGTGGTGTCGGCTTAAGAATCATGAACCCAGATAATGAAAGTATCAAAAGTGGGTTTACTTCGTTAGATCCAAAGAATACCGCAACTCATATTAAAATGAACAGTGACGTGTCACGCATGGAAGATAGTGATGACGACTTGTTCCAAGACAGAGTAAGAGATTGAATGCCTGATTCATCCTTTAAACATCCTTTGTTCATTATTTTCCCAACAAGTACCAAGTACCAAGTACCAAGTACCAATTTCAACGCCATCGGTCTTTTTTGCTATTTATCATCCTATAAAAGTTTTATTATCACTACCTTTTCCGTTATGTTATGTTTTGTTTGCTTTTTCACTTTTATCACTACCGCTTGCTTTGTTTTCATCCTTTTAACGTTAAATACCTTCTTACAGCATAATTTGGTTTCTCTAGACTTCATATAATAATCAAATTCTACACCTTCTAATGTTCACAATTTCAACGTAGTGGAAAACCCTCATTTCCTATAAGGCTAATCTTGTTACTTATGGAATCAGTCCAATTTTATATAATAGGCATGGAACAAAAGTGGAAATTAGCAAATTTCAATTTTTGAGATATTACTTATCATACTCAACATTTGAAGCAACTAACAAGTGTTTTCTTGCAACAAGACAGGAAAGTTTTGGCTCTCACAACCTGTTAAATACAGTGCATTCCCCCAAATGAAATTTCCAAATACAAGAAAATGATCTTAAAATCTCGGTGATTGATTTGGAAAAATCTCAAGTACGTTAATCAATATGATTATCGTTGGAAAGCAAGAGAATCTGCCATTGAGACGTTATGAAAAGCTTTTTAATGCAAATGAATCTGTCATTGAGATGTTATGTGAATATATGACCAACTTGTTGACGAGTTTTTCGAGCCTGACGAGGATTATCTCAAAGTGCAATCCAGCTCCATTGAAATAGCTTTGCCGAGTGCTACATTAAACAATCATGTTGCTCTGGTTTTATATGATGCTAGTATTGGGGTTCAACCTTTACTATATGCGGTGGTAGATTTTTTACCTAATGAAACACAGTTGTCTGAGATCACCTTTAAAGGTGCTGGCTGGAATTCATGGCAATAAGGCAAACTAGAACGACTAGTATACTTGGCTCTATATAGAGTGTGTATTTTGCATGAGCTAACATGTGCATTACAATGATCTACAATGAAACCAAATCAAACAGCAAAAAACATCAATTGACCGCAACCTTACGATAAATACTAAACAGAAACTTGACAAAAAAAAACAATAGTAGGGAAAACCATGGAATAATGATAAATATCATCCGTATAGATTGAAGAATGTTAAGGTGTTCTTGTTCCTATCAATGGCTAAAAGCAAGCCATTGGCAACATTCTATTCAAGACTGGGGGAACTACAATTAATAATTGTGATTTTATGCCAAGAAGCACCCTCACTCTTCATCTGGGACTTGTTCAAGCACATCACCAAAGGTATTTTCACCAGAGTACAACACGTACAAAAATCCGTCTTCGTCCTTGTGTTCCTCATAGATCGAGGACATCAAGACAGCAGTAGGAGGCAAAATGTCCTTGACAAATATAAAAATAGCCTTCTCTGGAGGTAACTGGATTCTTTTTCTGATGACGTAAACAAATTGTCCAACAGTCAAGTCTGCAGGAACCAAATATTTTCTCTTGTCAATCTCTGGAATGTCAGACTTCTCGACCTTCTCACAGATAACAGGGATTCTGTCTGGAAACTTCTTGACAATTCTCATTGCCTCGATCTTTCTCTTCTCTAATAACAATGTTAGTTTGCCCGTCTGTATTACGTTCCAAAGGCAACACAACTATACATACCGAGAGAATGCTCATCTTTGAATTGGGATCTCATGTTTACCTATAAAAACTTACTGTTCTGTTAGTATAACTTTTAGAAAACAAAACATGGTCCAGTCGGTTTTATATAATATCCGCGCCACGGGGGGCCGTCCCTAGTATTAATAACTACCAGAAAAGGAGATGAGGTCCGCAGCCCACATGCAGGGCAATAATAATATAGTACACCAACGCTTCTAGCTATACATACAAGCAGATATATTTTAAAAATTGATATTAACGCCTAAACAATACAAATGATTGCTGCTGTTACCGCCAAATTGACTTCAATTCGAAATTACACCAAGGAGTGATGACGCCTCGATGAGAAACAAGTCCAGGATAAGACGATGGCGGATCGAAGCCCACAATCAGCTGCATGGTTACGAGGCACTGAGCAGATGGCATTACCCGGCGCGCGCTTGTGAAAGGGTGGGCGGGTGATGGGCCATTTTTTTCACTAGTATAAGCAGGCGGTCAATTGCTGGCTGAGTATTGGAAAGCTATGGTTATATGTTGTATTAGGCAGCAAACATGTCGAAACAGGTTGCAAGACCTTTGAAGAAGTTGTTCAATGCAAGTGCCTCATGTGCGAGTGCTAGTGAGGCGTATGCCGAGTGTGTTTTGCAAAACTACAAGTCGATTTCCAAGGATGCCTGTGCCAAGGAGTTTATTCTTTTCAAACAATGTGTTTCTTCAAGTTTGAAGAGACGGTGATTAGTGGTATGCTATAGATGTATTATGTTAATGACAACTATTCAACTTTTGTACGGTAAAACAATCTGTAAGACGTGCTATATTTACGTGTAGAAAAAGTGGCTAAGATAACATGAAGAAGGATAAATTTTTTAAATATATAAAAGAAAACTTTTTTCACATACCCAACTTGTTGATGTATTTATTGATTGGGTCATTCGAGACAGAATAAGTTGCCAATCCTTCGACCTCAGCAGCGGAAATGACTTCTTTTAAACGAGAGTCATTCTTCCACCAAGTCTTGATCAAATACACAGTTTCCTTGTTGATGATTGATTTGTTCTTTGAGCTGTCAGTTTCAATAATCTCTTTGAGAATGTAGTAAAGCTTGTTGTACGATATTCCACTGTTGATGAATATATCGACAATGGTTCCCGTAGGCACTGGGCCTGATTCAGCAGCAAAGAGTTTCAACAACTTGTTGATCAAAAGAGAAATTGGGAACACGTATTCTGCAGAACTGATTCTTCTTCCTAGTTCAATAACAACGTTGGAAATCAAAATATGTAATGGCTCCACACCGCCTTCGGTAGAATGGAGTGTTTTGATTTTTTCAAATAGAGAATCCCATTTTTTGGAGATTTCATCAAAGTTACGGAAATCACACTCCTTGTAAATGACCAAACACAAATCATCATAGCCTAATGGGTCAGCAAACTCGTTATATAACATACTAGCGTCCAATATCTTTTTATTGAGACTTTCGATGCTTTCTGATTTTTGATCTTCGCCAAGCGCCTCATCGTTTTGCAACTTTCCAATCAATTCCAACTGGATTCCAGCAATATCCAAATGGCTCTGGATATTATTGAGTAATTCCACCGTTTGCTGTCTCAAGTTGAATTGCTCAACACAATTACAGAATCCACTGGCTTTGGCCAAGTATTCGATTCTATCATCCAAGGAGAAGCTGAAGTCGCTAATGGCCAAGCCGTAGAACACTTGGGCAGCTTCGAAATAATACAGTCTTTTAGAATAATATATGGACAACAAGTACGAGATTTCTGGCGAACCTATGGATCTTTCCTTGAGATATGGCAAGATGAATGAGGTGTCGATCTCCAACAACTTGGTTTCCAAGCCTTGTTTGACAAACCAATCGTAAAATTCGTAATGGAACAATACATCATTATATTTGAGACAAATGTTATAGCTTTGTTCTCTCAATTTGTTGGTTTTGGACAAGATAGGATCGCTGCTATTAGGTACACTGCCATAAGTTTTCTTGAGCTGTTCGTAGTTTTCAATGGATTTGATATCAACCTCTACTAATATCTCAAACACCAATCTGAATCTTTCGATTTTGGCATCATAAACCTTTTTACGTTCGTCATTCAATGGTCTGCCATCATTCACATACTTTGTGGCCACTTTGTTCTTGTCTACAATATTGGCAACATCAAGCACAAACTCGATCACTTCGGGATAATAATCCAACTTGATCATCGTTTTGACAGCTTCTTTCAAATCATCTAACGTCAAGGTGTCTCCCACTTTTTTCAACAACTTGACGGCGTTTTCCAACTCTTGTTGGGTGGTGTCATTGTCCTTTGAGCCAATCGAATTAGCTTTACGCAAATGCTCAAAAGCTCTAAAGATGATCACATCATTGGCCGAACAGAATGAGCTACAATGTCTTTGCAAGCTGTCTGCTAAATAATCTATAGACACTCCTTTACTGATGTTTTTGTTGATGATCGAAGTGAACACGTCTTTGACGGTTTCCTTTGTGTCTTTTGTCAAAGAAAACAAGTCACTGAATCGAAGTTTGGACAAGTTTTCTTGAATCCCAAGTGCTATGAACTTGATGGTATCTTTGAACGCCACCTTTTGATCATCAGATCCAATAATCAAGCTTTCGTCAAAGAGAATCAACAAGAACGAAAAGGCTTCTTTCATGATGACCAACAAATCGTACATGGATCTCAAAGCGAGATGTTCTGCTTGAATGGCGGTTTCTTCCTCTCTGGAAATCCCCTTGTTAGATAATGAGTTGGAAAAATAAGGGATTCTGTTTCCTTGTTCGTCAAAAAAGTTTATAAGCACCACCAAAGTATTCAAAAAGCCAATCACTTGGGACTTTTCAATGTTTATACCAGATAAATAACTTTTAGTTTCTCGTAGATACTTGTCGTTCTTGGTGCCGTTAGGCAAATGTGCATACTTGTCAACTATGAACACCTTTTGATACCAAATGTCTCTGAAGATTCTCGATATCAAGAGCGTAATGCCGTAGAATCTAGGACTCAACTTGACATGTTCGTAGTTGAAAACAGTGGCGGCTTCAAACGGTCTCTGATATATTGGTTTGTTTTCGAAACTGTAATTAGTAGTGGACCCTACAAAGAAGTTGAATGTGCTCCGTTTCACTGCCTCCGAGTACCTATCACTACATATGATGCTCAACGCTGTAGAACAAGCTTCCTGCAACCCGTATCTTTCTACAAACGGAATCAACTGGTCCCCCAACAAGGTGAAAACCGCGGCCGGAGTTCTCTGTTTGAAGATTTCAACGCCCTTGTTGGTTAACACTGCCACATGCAATGGAATATGAGTATACTGAGTGGCAAAGAGATTTGCATATCCTCTTGGTGTGTTGGTAGCATGATTGGTGGGAGTTAGCTGAACTATATCGTAAATAACGCCATGACTTTCCAAAAAGGTTGCATTTTCAATATACTCGTGATAATAGTTCAAAATGCCATAGTCAGGAACACTGACAAAGAGTTTGTCGTTTTCCTCGTCGTTCTTTTTATGCACAGCCGCTACAAATACGCCTGGAGAAAATATTTTGCTTTTACAAGTGGTCTTCACTAATATTGGACTTTCCTTTTGATATCCAAGTATACTGTTAGGTTTACTTTTGACAATGTTTCCATGAAGCAACGAGGACTTGCCGTTAGCAAGCAACGATGATGATACAAGTGAAGAACTGGCAGTGGTTTGTTCATGTTCCAAGGCCTGCTGTTGTTGAATTTCATCTCTGGTAAATTTCGAAGGTGGAAATTTGATGTTTTGGAATCTCAATGCAGCCACACAACCGCCATAAAGTGCACCATTGAGATATATTCTACATCCTCCTTCAGTGATTGCCACTAAATACAAATTGTCGTTCTCGTTTTTAGTGACAACATTAATGCTCTCAATGTTAAACAAGCTTTTGGCTAATAACTTGGCACCTTTACAGTCGGTCGTTCTTAAGTCTGTCAAGATCTGGTGCGGTCTCAAGACATAGGGACCTTCTAAACCGTCCTTTTTGACGGTGTAAGCTCTGATCACGGACTTGGACGATAAACTATATATTATATCTCTTGACTCATCGATCTGTAGAGATTTGATGGTTTCGCTGCCTTCGCCAGCGGAAGGGCCGAAAATACTGGCTGAAGGCAAGAGATACGAGAGATTAGATCTGGTAAGACATTTCTTATTACATTTTTTCTCAAACCATTTCTCTTCGCTGGAATAGTTGAGTTCCCAAATGTTCAAACCATCGCCAGAACCAGTGAAAAAGATCTGGCCGGTCTTATTGAATGTGATGAAGCGGTCAGCATTGATGGAGTTCACTGATACTGACAAGTCGGTATTGTAAACCTCCAACTGGTGTGGATTGGTGGCTGAGTACAGAATAGCTAAGATATAAACGTTATACACAGTGGAAACTAATAGTAAATGCTTAACAGTGTCTACAAAGGTGTTTGGTTTGGGCTTGATGAGTTTTACCGCAAGAATATCATTGGGAATCTCGTCGATGATAGAGTAATTCAGATCATTCGCGTAATCCCAAAGCACCAACTTGTTGCCGCTTACAATCCAGGCCCGGTTCAACTCCGGAAACATCCCCAAGTCCAAGTTTTTGCTGCTGAGGGAGCTTTTCAACTCCTGCAAGACTTTGTCAGGAATACTTGACGTGGATACCCTTTCAAACGGGACCCAGGGGCCCAATCCGTTGGGATTCTTGTTGTACAAGTAATCTACAGGGCTCGACAAATGCGTAGACTCATCAAGAATAGGCGTGGACCGGTCATACTCCAATATACTCTGCACATACTGTGACGCTTGTTCGATAGGCTTCAAGCCTGAAATCCCCAAAATCTTCGAATTGACCTCGTACTTTTGCGGCTTGTTGTTCTGCGGCGTGCTGCGGAAAGTAGGATATAGTCTTCCCGAGCTCGGCTGGCCATAATAAGGATTGGTCACTAATAGTTATATGGTTAGTACGAAAAATTGTCTATATTTGCAGTTGCTTTGCTGAAAAATACAAACCAGACACGCCCCACTGGCGTGGCTCACATACTCTTTGCTCCATCAAAAACCCGAGGTCTCAAAGTCTCAAATTGGGCAATAAAACAAAATAATCACTCCACTGCTAGACCGTATTACTATGTTGTTATTCATTTACGTCTCATTCCTTAGCCACTTTGTTTATTATTGGTGGTCATTTTCATAAGAAAATTTCATCATTCTGGCGGTTACCCGGGGATGTGTTTATGTATGGGAAATTATTAGTATATAAGGAGTGTTTTGGCAATTTATTACAAGGGACATTTTGATGAAATGACATTTTCACGTTGAAAATAGAGAGAACATGGTTGTTTGTAGGCTGCTTATTGGCAGAATTGTCAAGTGTAAAGCTAGAAGAGTGTAAAAGATGAGGGTGTGTAGATATAAAGTGGATGCGTATGCGCTGTTGAAGAATAATAATTTTGGTATCAGTAGGTTTGATATAAAAGTGATGGTGAGAATTATAATGGAAAATTGTCTATATGTTTTGAGAAAAAAAAAGTCAATTAGTATATGTTTGATACAAAAAAGTTAATCAATATTATTAATTAGTATATGTTTGATACAAAATTCTCAATTCTTTCCAAAGTTTATATTTTGATACAAACAGCGGGAATAAATACTATCAATATAGCAGGTCAGTAAACAGGAAGTTAACTTAGTAATTTACATTGTGATATCAAAAAAGTTAACTCAATTAGAAAAGATTTGAAAAAAAAAGCTAGTTTGGCTAATAAATGAAATTCATTTATTAAGATTAAATTTTTGATCAATTTTTATAAGAGAATTGTCCTTTCAACTTTCAAATTCACACCACTACACTTATTGTCAACATATTTATTTAACATAACAGTAAATATAATGCTTTGAGGTTGCCAAGGCGACGGTTTGAGACCATCATTGCTGATTTGTCGAAACGGTGGTTAAATCCGTGATGATCGATCGTATATTCCTCAATATGGATATTTAAACTAAAGCTGGGACGTGTTTTCAAAGTTGTAACTGATTGACATGAATGATATATGCTTAAGTATTTCAAAACTGTTCTGTTTTAGATTTAATAAAGTTTTTAGAAGCGTTCAAGAAAACTGTTAATCTCACTTTAAACCGCACGGCTAATACTTTTTACAAATATTGCAAGTGTCAAGAAAGGGAGTTGAGGGAAGATAGTAAAATAAGGTTTGAAACAATTATCAATCGGCAAAACAAAGACTTGGATTTTTAACGGGTATAAAGTGTCAAAAAAGAGAGTTAAGCGAAGACTCAATAATTCTTTAATTGGCAAGACAAAGGCTTGAAATTTTAAGGGGTATAAAGTGCCAAGATTTGGAAATTTAACGGTTTTCAAACTTTAAACTGTTGATACCACACGGCTACTACACAACGGTTTAAATGCAGTTTGGTGCTTGCTATAATAGAAAGTACCAAAGAAAAAACTCAAGCAAAATAAAGTAGGAGAAATCATATTTTTTACAAGCCTACAGTAGCAAGACAGAGATATGAATAAATCCTTAAAACCCAGCAATGTACTGGAGAATGGATGCGTTGACTCATCAAGTCCTGATGGAGAAAGGTTAGAAGAATTGAGTAGTTATTCCAGCAAATCTAACAAACGTTGTGGAAAGTTGTCCAAGTCTGAACCAACGGATTTGGATATTGAAAAGCAAGCTGAATCATCTGGAGTAGATCCGTTTGAGGTTTGCTTTGATGGTGAAAATGACGAGGAAAATAGTGCAGGCAAAATGACATATGGCAGAAAAGTTTTTATTTCATTTCTATTATCATTGACTGCTTTTTGCACAACTATGATCTCTTCTATATGGTCATTGGCAATTGAGAATTTGATGAAACATTTCCACATCTCGCGTGAGGTGGCTGTTTTAGGTATAACTCTCTACATATTTGGATTGGCCACTGGGCCTTTGTTTCTCTCCCCCATATCCGAGTTCTACGGCAGAAAGATTGTGTACATGTCAGGGCTTATTTTGTGCTTTTTGTTTCAACTCATAGCTTCGTTTTCTCCAAACTATGGCTCCATCTTGTTCAGCCGGTTCATGTCGAGTTTTTTTGGCTCTGCCTTTCTATCAGTTGGATCTGGAACGTTTTCTGACATTTTCAGCAAACAGGAGATCTTTCTTCCCTACCAGATGTTTGTATTGACCCCTTTTCTAGCCCCTGCAGTGGGATTGCTACTCAGCGGCTTTATCAACGAGTATGGCAACTTCAGATGGTGTTTCCATTCGATGCTCATCTTCACAGGGGTGATGGCTGTCTTGGTGTATGTTTTTGTTCCTGAAACCTACGTACCGTTTCTCCTAATGAAGAAGGCCAGACGTCTCAGAGCAGAAACTGGGGACGAACGATTCTATGCCCCACTAGAGAAAATGCCACTGACCTTGAAACATACGGTGTTTCTATCGTGCCGAAGACCATTTGGTGTGCTCTTTCTCGACCCGATGATGTTCTGCTTGTGTTTTTACACAGGCTTTGTTCTTGCCTTGATCTACATGTTTTTTGTCTGTTTGCCTTATGTGTTTGTCAAAGTGTACCACTTTACAACCGCCCAGCAGGGTTTGGGGTTCCTAGGTCTCTGTGTGGGAATGCTAGTGACATTCCCTTTCAACTTGTACACCAAAAGACTCTACGATAAAGCAGTGGCCAGAAACAGCGGCATTGCAACCCCAGAAATGCGATTTATCCCTCTAAAGTACGGCGTGTTTTTGATCCCCACAGGCCTCATGATAATCGCCTGGACAAGCTACACATTTGCACACTGGATGGGTGTCATGGTGGGCTCTGCTGTCTTTGGAGGAGGCGTCACCTTGGCATTTTCCGGCGTATTGGGATACACTGTCGATGCATACCGGTTGTATTCTGCCTCTGCAATTGCTGCCAACACTTTTACACGCTGCATCATGGCTGGTGTGTTTCCTTTATTTGGATATTACGTTTACCAAGCAATGGGGGTCAACTGGGCCTCTTTTTTGATGGCAATGGTGGCTGTAATATTGGTGCCTATTCCATTTGTCTTCAGCAAATATGGGGCATTCCTTCGAAGCCGTAGTCCATACGCTTGGGCTGACGATTGATATTTAATTGCTACTTTTGATTTTTAGTAGGCTTCTGGGCCATATACAAATTGCTATTCTCAAATTTTAATAGGCTCCTGGGCTGTATGATATTTAAATTACTATTCTTAATTTTTAATAGGCTCCTGGGCCATGTACAAATTGCTACTATTAATTTTCAACAGGCCGTATGGCTCAGTGGCCAGTGCTATCCAAGAAGGTACCCAGCAGAAACACCGGTCCATTTTTGATAGTCTTGCCAAAACAGCATCCTTTCAACATCTATTAGCCTTGCCAAAGACAAGTGCATTATACACTCGCATAAATACATAAACACTCCTCACCATTACCTGTATATCTAGTATACGTTTCATACGGCTTTGAATGTTGATGATATCTACAACATATAACAAAATACCTATCTCCAATTTATTCTTGACAATCTACTCACATGGCCACTGGGCCGTTTGGCTCAGTTGTCAGTGCTCTCGGAGAAGATATAAACAAGACCTAACAGGCACGGGTTCGATTCCCCTTACAAACACTTTACTCGCTGTTTTTTACGATGCTGAACGTGACTTCACAGGCAAGTGTAACTCTCTAAAACACGACCTAGACCAAGCCTAGTGATTACTTTCAACCAATTGGGTGAGAATATTATGATCAACGGGACATGATTGGGCTTTACCAAGTCCTCTTAGTCATAGCGCGTATATACAAATCTGATATGTACTGGGCTTGAAATATATGTTATTATTATTATTATCTACTCACATCAAAAAACTTTACTAGTCAAATTCCAAAACATCTAAAAAGGACTTGCCAAACCCATGGCAAAACCTCAATAACCTTTCTCTAAATACGCCAGTCTATATAATACAGTAGCCTCATGTTCAAGTTTTCTATAAAATTTCAATATCATGTGATATTAACATTATCATGTGATTTACGCATATGCTCATGAATGCGCATGGACATGCATGTGGAGTGCGTTGAGGGTCGTGTCAAAAGCAAGAGCGTCAGCAGTGTTACTAATCATTAACAAAGTTCAATAAAACACGTTTATTATTACATTATTATTGAATAAGAAACAACCCTTTTTCATCATATTATAAACCAATCATTAGCATAACATTGAGGGGCACGTGCAGGTTCATGCCCCTTGTATTCGCTGTGCATTTCGCCGGTATCGCTGTGAGCCCTGCATAGATGCATAACAGAGGCAACGTAATGTGCGGCCGGTACCGGCCGGGCAAGTCACTCGGAATCGTACAACCTCCAGTAAAGTTATACCTTACAACTAAACCGTCGCTTTACATTTTAAATTTTATGAAAAAAATAATCATTGAAGGCTGAAACAATTATAAATATAGCCATAATATTATGGGAGAAGCTTCAAAAAACATAACTGCAAAGAGATCAGTCGAGCAATCAACGCCCCACATTTTTGGGCCACTCTGCATTATTACGAATCATCATACATGCTGCTACATGCATGCATGGTCCCGCATACATGCTACTAGTGACTCACTCCATGCTACGCGCACGCCATATGATTATTTTTTTTTTTTTTTTTTTTCGATCATCAATTTGGCTGAAATTTTCACTAGATTTGCTCAATATTACTCATTCAAACAGACATTTTCAGAGCATATATATATATTTGGAAAGTCCATTTTTTTCCTTCTTCTTAGCAAATTGTTTGAAAAGCGGATTTAAACCAAACAGTTATTGAAGATGCTCAGATCAGCAATGTTTTGCCGAGCAGCTCGGAGCGGGCGTTGTGTGACAAGAGTTGCCGCGAGAGGCATGATGCAGCATGTGCGGAAGAACAGCACGCAGGGGATAACTGGGTCGGGTGTTGTAAGGGACGCGGTTCGGGCCGAGCCTTCGCCGGCGTTCAACCGAGACACAGCGGAGGAGAGTACGCGGACCGCACAGAGGCTCGGAGCGACTATGGATGACTCTTTTGTAGGTTTGACGGGCGGACAGATCTTCCATGAGATGATGCTCCGCCATAAGGTGGACACTGTGTTCGGGTATCCTGGGGGCGCCATTTTGCCGGTGTATGATGCCATTTATGAGTCGCAGCATTTTAAATTTGTGCTTCCGCGGCATGAGCAAGGTGCGGGCCACATGGCCGAGGGCTATGCGCGTGCGACCGGCAAACCGGGGGTAGTTTTGGTGACGTCCGGTCCGGGCGCGACCAATGTCATTACTCCGATGGCCGATGCGTTAGCGGACGGCGTGCCGTTAGTAGTATTTTCGGGACAAGTGCCAACGACGGCAATTGGCACGGATGCGTTCCAGGAGGCAGATGTTGTAGGCATTTCGCGGCTGTGTACCAAATGGAATGTTATGGTGAAGTCTGTGGCGGAGCTTCCGCGGCGTATCAATGAGGCTTTTGAGATTGCGACTTCGGGCCGGCCGGGTCCGGTGTTGGTGGATTTACCAAAAGACGTGACGGCGGCGGTTTTGAAGCATCAAATTCCGACAGCAACAACGTTGCCAAGCAAAACTTTGGAGAGCATCACGCGGCATGCGGCAACGCAGTATGCGGAAGAGTCGCTCCGAGAAGCGGCGGAGTTGTTGAATGTGGCGCAGAAACCGGTTTTGTATGTTGGGGCCGGGATTTTGAACAATCCGGAAGGGCCCCGGCTTCTCCGCGAGTTGAGTGAGAAGGCGCAGATCCCTGTGACAACAACCATTCAGGCGTTGGGTGCGTTTGATCAAACAGATTGTAAGTCGTTGGATATGTTGGGAATGCATGGCTCGGCGTTTGCCAACTTGGCCATTCAGAATGCCGATCTTATTCTAGCCCTCGGAGCTCGGTTTGACGACCGAGTAACGGGGGCTGTGAGCAAATTTGCTCCGAATGCGAAGCTCGCGGCCCAACAGGGCCGAGGCGGCATTGTACATTTTGAGATTTCGCCGAAGAACATTAACAAAGTTGTCGAAGCAACAGTTGCGGTTGAAGGCGACGTTTCGGACAATTTGAGGAAATTGCTTCCGTTAACACGGCCCGTTGAACACCGAACACAGTGGTTCAAACAGATTGATCAGTGGAAAAAACAGTATCCGTACGCGTATCAAAAGGAAACAGCGGGATCTCGGATCAAGCCGCAGACTCTAATCGGAGTTTTGTCGGACCAGTGTAGCAAATTGAATAAACCAGTGGTTGTAACAACCGGCGTTGGACAGCATCAAATGTGGGCAGCTCAGCACTTCACGTGGGTTGCCCCTCGGAGTTTTATTACCTCTGGCGGCTTGGGAACTATGGGATACGGTCTTCCTGCTGCTATAGGAGCACAAGTGGGCCGGCCAGATGCCGTGGTTATTGATATTGATGGCGACGCGTCCTTTAACATGACGTTGACAGAGCTTTCCACAGCTGTTCAGTTCAATATCCCAGTAAAGATTATTGTTTTGAATAATGAAGAACAAGGAATGGTTACCCAATGGCAGTCTTTGTTTTACGAGCATCGCTATTCACACACACATCAAACAAACCCTGATTTTATAAAACTCGCTGATGCAATGGGATTAAAAGGCATTAGAGTGAAAAAGCAGGAAGAATTGGCCGGTAGTATCGAGCAGTTTTTGAAATATGACGAAGGTCCTATTCTTATGGAAGTGGAGGTGGAGAAAAAGGTGCCAGTCTTGCCTATGGTTCCAGGAGGTAAGGCTTTGGATGAGTTTATTTATTTTGATGCAGAGGTGGAAAGACAACAAAATGAGTTACGACGTGAGCGTACTGGAGGAAAGTATTAATTGAACAGATTAATTAGCCTTGCCGAAGGCAAGTGCGGCAAGAAACTGATTCAAAGTGACTTTTAATTAGCCTTGCCGAAGGCAAGTGCAGCAAAAAGTGATTGAAAGTGACTATTTATCAATCAAATGAATAAGAAGAATGACTTTTCATTTGCTTTTTTAGCAAA
This sequence comes from Saccharomycopsis malanga, assembly GCA_004014935.1. NCBI lineage: Eukaryota > Fungi > Ascomycota > Saccharomycetes > Ascoideales > Saccharomycopsidaceae > Saccharomycopsis > Saccharomycopsis malanga. The sequence continues at coordinate 2,603,915 of CP025324.1, forward strand.
TAATTCTCAAATAAACTGTTTTTAGCATATTGTTTTATATAAATCAATTGTAAGTAAAGGCAAGTATGGTAATGAATGAATAAAAAAAGTGACTATTTATTGATTAAATGAATAAAAAAAGTAACTTTTCACTCGTCTTTGTTAGCAAATAATTATCAACTAAACCGTTTTTAGCATAATGATTTATACAAATTGATTGTAAGCTAAGTAAAGACAAGTGGTAAAAATGAATAAAACAACTTTCAATTAATTAGCCTTACTGAAAAAACGTGCGATAAAAAGTTTTTAAAAAAACAATATCCTCAAAATATCTACATTAAATTAGAATTTTACTCTAGGTTTTTCACATAAAAATCCTTCAATCAATCAGTTTTTGTTTTTACAACACTGATTTTCAAATAATTCTTCTGACTATTTTCTTTTTTATTTTTCTTTTGCCAAATTTTTACTCTTTTCATAAACTACTTTTTATTTGCGAGCATAAATTATTTTTGCAAAGAATAATCCAAAGTGAAAAAAAAAAAAAACATATTCGAATTTTCCTATAAAATTTACCAATTCCTTTACACATTACGTATATACTTCGAAATTGAGAAGCTGTCAATGGAATAATAACTACAAGCAAGCTGATTCTAAAACTTTGTATACCCACAACCAATTTTATCGCTTTAAAACATTTTTACTCGATGCTTTTTATGATGTTGAAATTTTACAGGTAATTGTAACTGTCTAAAACAGGACCTAAACCAATAAATGCTTATCTTTCCAATTGATTAAATGATTGGGTTTTACCAAAGCCCTTTAGATATTGCACGTATATACGAAACTGATATTCAATGGGCTTGAAATATAAGATATTATTATTTAATACCAATTGTTAACTTGAAAAAAATTTCCGTATACCTCTTCGGATCCGGACCACTACGGATATCCCACCGGCCTGAAAAATTACGGAAGTACGGATCGATTTTTTTTTTGAAACTTGTTGACAATTATCAAACTTTAGCTGTAATTGAACAATAAAAACCAACACTTGTAGCTATATTCACCATTAAAGTAATTTAAAGATGCCTGAGGAAGTCAATCCATCTGATCTTTTGAAAGGTCTTTCGCTTGGGGATAAAAAGGAGGAAAAATCAGCTGTCAAGGAAAATGTGAAAGAAGAGAAAAATGAGGAAAAATCAACTGTCAAGGAAGATGTAAAAGAAGTTGAGGAAAAAAAAGAGAAGAATGAAAAAGAAGAGAAGAGTGAAAAAGAAGTAAAAAATGAACTGAAAAAACCAGAAACTAATTTAATCAATTCAACTTATGAAGTTAAGGTAAAATTAGCAGATATTCAAGCTGATCCAAATTCACCATTATATTCTGTAAAATCGTTTGAAGAGCTTGGTCTAAGTCCTGAATTATTAAAAGGACTTTATGCTATGAATTTCTCCAAACCTTCAAAGATTCAAGAAAGAGCATTACCATTATTGATTAAAAATCCGCCAACTAATTTGATTGCTCAGTCTCAATCTGGTACCGGTAAGACAGCTGCCTTCAGTTTGAATATGTTATCCAGAGTTGACCCTGAAATCAACCATGTGCAGGCCATCTGTTTATCACCAGCCAGAGAATTGGCCAGACAGACCATGGAAGTCATACAAACCATGGGAAAATTCACCAAGGTCACCAGTAAATTGGTAGTTCCAGACTCGTACGCAAAAAACCAACAAATCAATGCCCATATATTGGTGGGGACTCCTGGTACGATTCGTGATCTTTTGCAGCGTAAGCTTATTGATGGTTCTCAACTAAAGACTTTGGTGTTAGATGAGGCTGACACTATGTTAGATGCTTCTGGTCTTAGTGACCAATCTTTTAGAATCAAAAAAGCATTACCAAAATCTGCTCAGGTGGTTTTGTTTTCTGCTACTTTCCCTGATAAAGTGCGTAAATATTCTGAAAAGTTCTGTCCTAATGCCAACGTTTTGGAGTTGAAACAAGAAGAATTGAACGTTGATGCCATCAAGCAACTTTACATGGATTGTGACAGTGAAGATCACAAATTCGAAATGTTGAGTGAATTATATTCCATCTTGACCATTGGTTCTTCTATCATCTTTGTCTCTAGAAAACAAACTGCTAACGAATTGTATTACAAGTTGGGAAAAGAAGGTCATAGTGTATCATTGTTACATTCTGATTTGACCACTCAACAAAGAGATGAACTAATTGACAATTTCAGAGAAGGAAGATCTAAAGTGCTTATCACAACTAACGTCTTGGCTAGAGGTATCGATATTCCTTCTGTATCGATGGTTGTCAATTATGACTTACCTACCACTAGAGATGGTAAAGCTGATCCTTCAACTTATTTGCACAGAATCGGTAGAACTGGTAGATTCGGCAGAGTTGGTGTTTCTGTCAGTTTTGTCCACGATAAAAAGTCTTATAAAGTATTGAACGACATCATTGAATACTTTGGCAATATTGAAATGACCCAAGTTCCTACTGATGACATGGACGAGGTCGAAAAGGTTGTTAAAAGCGTCATCAAAGGATAGTTTGCTGGCTATCAATACTAACTAAAATGTTTTGTTAAATTTTTAATAAATATTGCGTAATTTGCATGTCTCATGTTTTGACAAATTTTAGATATTTCATTTCTGAAAACGTAGTATAATAATAATAATAGGCACTTGTTTATAGGACTTTGTTGTTACAAATCTTCTTTTTCTCTTCTTCATTCAATTGGGTCATCAAAATTTGTGTTAATTCAAAGGAAAATATTCTATTTTCAAAATGTGATTTATAATGGTCATTTCTTACTACTTTATTCTCATTACATTTGCTTGTTCTTTGCATCACTACAAGTTGTCACAGAAAAAAACAACCACCAAATAAATTAATTATATAACATGTAAATGAAGAGTGACGTAAAAACATGAAAAGACAAGAAATAAATAAATAAAAAAGAAAAACATAACAGACATTTTTACATTATTGGATTATATTAGATTTGCCTTTTATATTACCAGCGTTATCTGAGTAACCACCCATAACAGTGACTCCATTCTCACCACTGCTGACACTAAATTCCAAATCTTCGGCAGTGATAATATCCCAGTATTTGTATATCATCATCACTGCAAAGGTATTTGACAATGTACCAAAGAACAACCCGTCCAAATAATGGTTAGCACCTTCACAAATAACGTCAGACAAGACATAAATTAAAATTTGGGCAACAACGAAGAAAAACACTGCGGTAAACAAGGCGCCCAAAGCCCAAACATTTTTCAAAATGTACAAGCATAAGAATATTTGGGTGATAACATAAAGAAATACAAAGATGGCATTGAAAAGATACAACACTACAAATAACCCTACTGTCTGGCTCTTATCAACAACAGGACTTCCTCCTTTAAAAGTGAAAATGGAAATGACAAATGTTAGAACAAACACCAAAGCACTTGATATTTGAAGCATGAACATGGTTTTCTTTTTGCCATCTTCCCATAGCTCGAAACCTGTTATACCATTTATTAGCAAGGACCAACAACAGACTGATGTAAACCCATTTTGAACTGCTACTAGCCACGCATAAGTGGCTGTTCCTGGGGCGGCGACCCCACAATCATTGACAATTGACATGGCAGTCAAAACGAAAAAACTAGAGTAAAAAAACAACATTTCATGTCTTCCAATAGCAGTAAATTTGCTCTTAATGTTGAAAAGAATCATAATAGTAAGTGCCAAAGCACCAATATTTATTATTGCATTACCAACCTGGAAAATCACAGTGTTGGCAATATCAATACTACGGGCATAACATTTGGCTACCACCCCTGTTCTGAACAAATCATCTCCAGAATCGATGAGATTACATAATGGAACTGTCGCCTGTTCACAGATCTTTTGAAAATCCCCAAATGCCATTGTTTAGAGCTGTAAATCGAAATAAATCCTTTGATTTTTTTTCAAACAAATATGACAAAATCTGCACAGTTTTCTTCTACAAAACTACGAAGCACTCTAATCAACCAATTTTTATCCTCAAATCACCAATGGTTCTATCTAGACTACCAATGATTATATGCCTCCAAATCTCACAATTCTTCAAAACTTTTCGCTTCAACAGCCAAGAAAAAAAAAAAACAAAAAAACGAGCGGGGAAAACCAAATGGTGGCTTGGAAAATATATCAATAGCAGCCTGAGGGTCTATCCTGTAGTTCCTATCCACCTTTAATAGCGTTTAATTACTTGGTCTATTTACTACACACATCATCATCACTTCGCTAAAAATATCACAAAAATTTCATTGAGAGATCACGTGTATCATGTGACGTTTATTTACAAATTTCAAAAAGGTAAACAATCGTGTATATAAAGGTAAACAAGCTAGAGATCAATAATAAAGACAGATCAACTTGGCATTTAGACCCTTTTCTCCGCAATGGAAGAGTACACTTCTGTTCCGGTGGTAGGTATATGGTCGACATGTTCGTAGGAGCTTCCCAAGTCCTCAAACTGCTCTTCATCAGTGGTGACACCGTCGGTATCGTTTCCATCATGAGAGAAGATAGGCATGTTGGACATACTACTGAAGGAATCGCTTCTTGACAGTCTAGAGCGTTTTGAATTCTTGGGTGGTTTTGTAGTACCATCATCAGCGACTTCTACCTTGCCTAACTCGTAAAACTGATCAAAATCAGGAAATAAAGAAGGACCTAGTTCGTTACAAACATTGGTGACTTCATCAGACAATTTCTCGCGGTACATCTTGATTTTAATGATAAGATCATGACTATAAAGCTGCAAGAACAAAGGTGGCAATGATTTGATTATATCAACGCCAGCCTCGCCTATACGATAAGCACTGTAGGTGGTGAGAATTAGTATTAAATAGCAAGAGATGAAAAGCACAATGGGATTCTTGAGACCAAAGAGCAAATCGTATTTTCTAATAAGCCTAACACCGACTACAGAGTAGAAAACATAAAGAATAGGAGCAAAACAGGTAGCAACGAGAACTTTCCAAGTAGCAACAACATCAATAGCTTTAATTTTCACTGTGGAGTTTTTCAATGCTTCAGCTTGTTTCTTCTTAGAATACCACTTGACCAAAATAAACACGGGGGCAAAAAGAACCACGCCAGGTAAACTCAACGTACCAAAAACAACCAACTTTGCAACTCTGTTGATCAACACTTTCAAAGCATTGATTCTGGTTTGGTTTATTTGCTGGGTGCGAATTTGATGATCCTTTAGACCCATCTTGTATATCTGTTCATTATAATCCTTTACAGAGTTGAATAAATACTGTATCATCTCATGGTCTCTAAAGTGATTCCATCCAATCAACAACCTGCGGTTTGTTTCGTTCACAGTTGCCAAGTTCATAGGTTTAGAGACATTGGTCTTGTAAAGTCTACGAATTGCCTGAATTGTTCTCAAAGTTTCTCTGTCTGGAGCGGTGATCACTACAGATTGTAGTGCTTCTTTGATATGTTCAAGGAACTCATCCACAGCTTCCTTGGGGTTTTCAACATACTTGTCGCCATACGCTTTGTCTATTACAATGGGCTCTCCAAACTCCACAATGGCTCTTGACCTGAACTTGTTGCGGTGGAAATAGTACAATCCCGTAGGAATCACCGAAAGGGTTGCATTAGGGTCTACATCACGAGTTATGGCAGCAATTGATCCCAAAGCCATGATTCCAATGCCTGGTTTCAAAGGTAATAGCTCGGTACGGTCATGAGAACCACCTTCAGGGAAGATAGCAATCAATCCTTTACGATATATATGATTGAACACACTTTGAAAAGTAGTGTTGGTGTCTACTTTGTCACAATATTTGATGTCAATGTTTTCACCGTTGGCAAGTAATTTCTTTAATATACTGGATGGAATTGGCTTAGCAAGCACCAACTCTGTATCGTTTCTGATTTCCTTTATCTTGAAACTACCTAATCGATTTGGTAATCCAATCAAACCAGAGATTTCAAATGAAGTAAACTGGGTATCCTTACCATTGATAACTTTCAAAGTACCATCTTCAGCAATATTAGACTTGTTAATATACGCCTGGCCTTTCTTGATTGGTTTCAAATTGTCCTGAGCTCGAGGAACAGGAATAGAATCTGCCAATCTTGACAAAAGCCCTATGAACCGTCTTTTATAGGACGCCTCAGCAATCACCCCCGAAACATTACGCCCAAGCCGTTGCTTGATAGGAACATAGATCACAGCAGCATCAATAAATTGGTTGGCATGTGGGGCGCATACCAAAAACGCTGGTCCTTCTTTGGGAACATTATGTAGTCCAGCAACTTCAACTTCACGGAAGAAAATGTGCGTGATGATATAGGCAAATACCACTACGATATTATAAAACAAGTTGGTCAATGTAAACGCAGAGTTGTCAATCGGTTCCTTATCAGTTGTAATTTTAGGAACATGTGCATGTATTTGATCCTTTTGGCCTTGAGCGGGCTTTGGTGGTCTAACCAAGTTGCTCTTCTCAACTTTGTCACTCAGCATCGTTGTTCGCGTGTCCAAATTTCTAAAAGGTTTACTCAGTCTCTTATGTTTGACTGTTGTAAACTATAGATGAGAGGATAATTAAACAACTTGATTGGATGTCATCTCTCTGTATGAATATCTCAAATCTTAATGGAAAGCGTGACAGGGGTGTCTTGCTGCAGTTTCTTGCATATGACTTGCGTTGACAGTATACACTCAGTCTATATAAATAGCCAATATTGCTTATTATAAAGTGTTATGATTGAATTTATATTTACACTTGATACAAATTTTAAACTAAAATACAAAAAATTACAAAAATTAATAAGCAAGAATTGAAAACATAACTGTTAAAGTATAGAAAATGTGAGAAATTCTGTCAAAAATTAACGCAGATGAAAAATCCTGAACAATTTGGAGAAATTAGATAAAAATGAAATGATATAAAAAAAACCCCCCACCAAAAGGGAAATGAAGCTGAACTAAAGAAATAGATAGCATTTTTGGTAAATGTAGAGCAAAAAGATTTGATAATAAAGTATAAATAGACATGAACAAAGTGTAAAAAAAGAAACGACAACTTATAATCCAAAATTAAATGAAAGTAAAAAAAATGAAGCAAAAATGTTTTGTAAAGCATTGCTAAAAGTCGTAAAAACATGGAAAGTTATAAAATATTGTACACCAAATCATGAACCAGAGAAAATCTTGCAGAACAATTCGTTAAACTCTTCAGCAGAGCAAAAACTAATATTGTTGATCCATTGGTTTTGGGCCACGTCTTCAATATTGAGACGCAGGGCACAATCGACATTGAGCATTTTAAGAATGATACATCTAGAGTCAAAAGGGAGTCTTTTGACAAAATTCAAGCAATCATTATGACTGATGAGGTTATTGATTTTGGTGTTGAGATCATTATCATTATTTAAAGGTAATGTCTTGAGAAATTCAGACTGTTTATACACCACAAAATATTTTCCGAAATCCTCGTCAGCGTGTTTGTCTGCGAAATCCCAAGGTTTATGAAGCTTGAAAGACAAGTACAAGTAGCATACAGCCAAGGCCCAGACATCTAGCTTTTTGAGATCGTTAAGTAAAGAACGGTAAAAGTTTTTACAAGCCTGGTGGTGTTCTTCGGCAAGATTAGGATCATTATGACGGTATTGTTCGAGAAAATGGTGTTTCTTCTCGGGAAGAAAAAGTTCGGGAGCTCTGTAACTTTTGGTACCAATTTTGGTGACATCAATGAATTTCAAAGTATTGGGGATTTCATCTTTTTCCATTTCTTGGATTTCAGTCTTTGCATCTACACTCATGCCAAAATCGGTAAGTTTGATGGTGAAATTGTCGTCAATCAAAAAGTTGTCAAGCTTGATATCACAATGGACAATATCTTTACTATGAAGAAACTCTACTGCAGAAACCATTTGTTTGAAAAAGTTTTCTGTGATTTTAGGAGTGAAATCGTCCAACTTTTTCTTCTTTTCGCACTGAACAAGCAATGAGAACATATCTCCATGCCTATAATATGGTATTACTAACGACCAGTAATATGACGATCCCCAATAATCTTTACACAAGTTGTAGACAGGCACGATATTACGGTTTTTCAGCTTTTGCATTATCACATATTCATTTTTGCAATTCCAGTCGTAAACAGACTCATTACTAAACGAATCGGTGGCCGCATCAGCACCGTCTTCTCTTTTAAATGTTTTAACTACAATATAATGAGTGTCTGTCTGATTCCGTAGTTTCTTTTTGGCTACCCAGCCGCCAAACCCGCTGAAAATCACATTATTTTTATTTATAAACGTGGGAATCGCATCGCCAGCCTTATCTGGCTCCATGTCTCCTACATAACTGGCACTTTCAGACTCTACATCTTCTGCAATCTCCACGCTAGGCATACCGTATTTAAATACCTCATAATTGATAGCAGAAACCGGCTTTTCTTTTCCAACCAATTGGCTTTTACGTCCAAGACTACTTCCCGGAAAAGAACCCGAAGATATTGTTCCTATCGTATCACGGCGCACATTACCACCATTGATATCTATCGGATCCATTTTCGGTAGTGGTTTTGGTCGGCTCAACACATCAGCGCTAATTGTAGAGGACCGTCTCGCCTTGGTCCTCACCTTACTTTCCACACTATCATTTTCCTTCTTTTTTGTCTCACCATCTAGAGACGGAATTGTCTTCAGCTTTCGGAAAAAAAACTTGCGCATCCTATTGGCTGCCCATGTTCAGTCAGCAAGTCTTGTACTGCAAACAGGTACGTATAAAGGCACTTTTAAGTACAGTGAAAAAGCTTTTCCTTTCCATTTATCAGTTTCCTTTCATCATATCATCATTAAATGTCTTTGATATCTCCACTCTATTGTCCATCCGACATCCGTCAAACTGGTCACGTGTAATGAACCGGTATAGGCGTATAAGATGCCTATATAATTATTAGGATAATAAGAATAATAAGAATAATAAGAATAATAAGAATAATAAGAATAATAAGAATAATAAGAATAATAAGAATAATAAGAATAATAAGAATAATAAGAATAATAAGAATAATAAGAATAATAAGAATAATAAGAATAATAAGAATAATAAGAATAATAAGAATAATAAGAATAATAAGAATAATAAGAATAATAAGAATAATAAGAATAATAAGAATAATAAGAATAATAAGAATAATAAGAATAATAAGAATAATAAGAATAATAAGAATAATAAGAATAATAAGCATCTTATATTTAGCCCAGTAAATATCAGTTTCGTATATGCAAGGGACTTGATAAAGCCCATATCCCTTCATTATAAGCTGAGCACATCTTTTCTGAACACCCAGTAGGTTGAAATGTAAGCACTACGCTTTGATCTATGTCATGCCTTTCAAACAGTTGTAATTACCTATGGAACTCACATTTAGCATCGTAAAAGTCATGTCTCCAGTCGGACTTGAGCCCAGAATCTCCGCCATTAAATCTATTTCTCTTTCTCGAGACCTGTATAGCCACTAGATACAAGCTGTTATCCATATTATCTGTTCAAAATAGACCCATTAAATTCAATCTTGTCAAGAATTTATAGGGTGAACAAATGAGTGAGTGTATGAGAGTAGTATTAAAAATGCTTGCTTGATTATTCTCTTCGCAAATGTCCACCTAAAACTAACCATTACAAGTCCTAAAACAATAACAATATCCAAATAACTCTTGCAAATATATTTTTCATAAAACCCGTAAAAAATTGTTCCTGCCTTATTGGTAAACTACTCAAAGTGGAAAAAAACGTCTATAAAAATGTATATTTGCCACTCTAAAGCAATCCACTCACCAAATTACCGCCTCAGTTTACGGAAACTGCTTTTTGGTTTTGTTACCTTACTACTCTTTGCCTTGGCATTTATTTTCTTTTTCTCTTCTGCGGTCTTGGGCACCACTTTGAAAAAACTATCTAGACGGCCCTGAGTTCCACTCTTTGCTCCCTTGGCGAGCTTGGCGGCACCATTTTTTATTCTTTCCTCACTGAAGCCATATTTCTCACACATGTACTTCTTCAAACCCTCGACATCCGGCTGTTTCCATTTGAGCTCAATTTTCAGGCCGTCAAGCACTTCTGGGTTTAGAAACAACTCTCTTGCTTCCTTGTAGAGCCATCCTTCTGGTACTTCGTTTTTCGCATATTTTGTTGGGTTTTCTTTAAAATGCTCAAGTATTTTATCAATTGACTTGAATTCTTTTATCAATTTCAATGCATTCACCGGACCAATGCCCTTAATAGACTCGCAATAATCACAACCCAACAAGATACACAAGTCAATGAAACTAGCAGTGTCCAACTCCAAGCCTTCTATGATCGTAGAGGTTTTCACTTCATCAACAGGAATCTTACGGGCCTCAGAATACGTCAAATGCCGAAGCAAGTATGGCGGACCATAGCATAGAGTATCCATATCTTCAGAAGCAGCAGCATACACTTTACCTGCCTTTGCAAGCTCAGCACATTGAGCCTCGGCTTCACAAGGAGCCTCTACGTAGGGAATTCCCATAAGTTTCAATAGCTCTTTCACCTCTTCATTTTGTTCACGAGTAGCCCGCACCGTTCTTCTTTGAAACCTGGAAATCTCCTCTACTGTACCAGTTTCCTTGATTGCTTCAATCTGAGCTTCTGCCTTGTTCTTCCGCTCAACACGCTTTGTCAACTCGTACGATTTGAGCTCTGGCGGCTTGCCATCAAACACATAAACTGGTTTAATACCGTTCTCCACCATTCGGATGGTTCTGTAGAAAAAACCTGATAAATGTGAGGTTGTATCACCGTTTTCATTCGTCAATTGAGATCCGTCAGATTGACGGACAGCAATCAAATACTGATACAAACACATTGAAGCATCAATTGCCACTTTTCGTCCAAAAAATGTCTTCATCTCTGCCGATTTGATCGCACTGGGAACATTATCGGCAATAAGCCTGTTCAACCCTTTAATACCCATGGCTTTTTATTGATTGTGTGATTATCCAATTAGTGCACCGATGAACCTCCAATCAAAGTTTGAAAAAACCTTTCAAATTATGTAAATAAAATTGAAAATTTTGGAAATTGAAAAATTTATCAAACTCATCAGTACGCGAAATTGCATTTTTCACTTTGGCGTGTCTTACTAAGTGATGCGTGCTAATCAGATTATGTAATATATATAAACTATTTCAGCATCAAGTGCTCGAGTGGTAGGTACTTTAAATACCTGATAAAATAGAGTGATTACTTAGTATTATCTGAAATTTATTCTAATATATAGAAAATAAATAACAACTTTACATTCTTTATAATAACAACGTCTTATAATTCGAGCCCAATAGATATTTTTATTTTATATCATATATTTCAAGCCGACCATTGGGAAAACGCCAATAATGTCCTGTTGTCATAATCAACTCACCCTTGAGTCTGCAAGTTTTTTTTTCTTCTTTGAGAGTACTAGCCATCAGACCCAATGGCTCATTCTCTAATCTATTCATATTACTTTATAATCTGAACCAACTCAAAAACTACAGTTTGGAAAACGAAATTCTATGAATAACATGTATACATAACAAATATACAAACAAATTGTACATATGACATACCGTCAGTCAACCTTCAAGAAGGTTTTTCAAAACATGCTCATATTTCCCATTGGTAGCATTATTAGCCTTACGCAATCTCTTCTCGGCCTTCTTATACAACGACTCCTGCTTCTCGCTATTCAAATCATGAATGTTGCCCAATGAAATCTCGACCTCTGCAATGTTCACCCAGGACTGTGGTTCTTCTGGGTCTTCTGTTTTTTTGAGATATTTGATAGCCTTTTTGTAATTGTCAATTGCGTTGTGCTGTAATGTTTTAATGACACCATCATCTTTTGGTTCTTCGCCTTCTCCTTCTTCTTCGTCGTCATCTTCATCACCGTACACTATATCAGTATACTCTCTTCCAGACTCGTCGGCTTTTTTCAAGTATAATTGGCCCAATTTTTCACAAACTTGAAGATATATTATAGCCAAAGAATGTGTTTTGTGATCTTGAGCCTTTTTTTCAACGTCTAGTTTGTAGTGTTCCTTGTCCACTTGAACCAAATGTGTTTCAAAGTCTTCAAGGAATGCCACCAAACGATCGGAATATTCTGGCACTTTTTCTCTAGTAGAATATAATGGATGTTTCTTACTGAGTTCCACACTTGAAGAATCAAGTCCCTGTTCATTGTCACTGTCTATTTCATCCAAGTCATCATTGACCCCAAAGTTTTCAACCATATCAAGCAAATCGTCAAGAGTATCGAGAATCAAGTATTTTTGAAAATCAATAAAACTCTCTGATGCAGCAGCTTCCGCACTAGAAGCCTCAGAAGCAAGCTGCTTGGAGTTTTCGTAGATACTCAACACTTCCTCTACAAGCTTACGTATGTTCGGATACTGTTTCTTGTCAGATTCCAAGCTCATGGTGGATATGTACTGTAACGGGATTCTATTGGCTAACACTTGAGCTCTGGCCAAGGTTAATGTTGTGATATCATCTTCACCAGAAAACTTTTCCAACCCAGTATCAATTCTGTCTAAAGACTCAGTGAAAAACTGGGCCACTTTTTCTGCTTTGGCTGCATTCTGCTTGGCCTCTTCTTCCTCATTGTACTCTTTATCTTCTTGTTCTTCATCTTCAAGAGTTTGGAAGTATGCCAATTCACCTAGAGCCAAACCATAGATAGCATACAACTGACCATTCAACTCAACCACTTCCTCGTCCACTTCTTCATTCTCCTTTTTAGATTTGGCAACATCGTTTTTCTGATTATGGTATTTTCTCAACAATCTATCACATTCATGAATTATGCCATTCAAAACGAGTTGGTCGCTATTTTCATTCTTGTCCTGCTCATTCTTAACAATTTTTCTCTTGGCATAACTCATCCATAACTGCGCAAGCTCGTTAGAATTACCTGAAAATTTGATCATCAATTGATCACCTGCCGATGCAGTTTCAAGAACATTATTTTTATCGACTTGCTGTCCTACTGAATTACTTTCCTTTTCAACCTTTTTCTTTTTATTCTTCTTTTCATGGGATTTACCCAAACCTAACGGTCTCTTAGCCATTTTTATTTTTTATCACAGAATTTAAAGTTGTCCGCTCTAACGTTATTTTTTCTTTCTCAAAATTACTGATTCAACAGTCTTTTGAATTGACTTCTAATTATTATATAAAACTTTTACATCATACGATGAGATGCCATTATTCGGTTATACAGTCTGAAAAATATTTGAAAAATATTTCATGCGTGGTCCTGCGCCCATCACATTGCTGTGCAGAGAAATGCATATGACGATGACGATGACGATGACGATGACGATGACGATGACGATGACGATGACGATGACGATGACGATGATGAAAAAACCAGTTGGTTGGTTGCTCCACTATTAGTAACTACAGAGGTGTAACGTAAACATATCCCGTTGCCATTAATCATTAAAACCACCAAAATATATAAAAATAGTAGAGAAAAAATTGTAAGAAAAAAAGGAAGACAAACAACAAACAAACAAACGCATGAATGCATGGGTATTGGAAAAATGGAGAGGGCTCGAGACTGTATTATAAAACGAACCGAGCCAGAAAGATAAAGGAAACGGTTGGAATACAAAAAAGTAATTGGCAATGATGCAGTGTAAAATAAACTAATAATGTACAAGCAGCATGGCTTAGACCTTTTGGCTGATGGTTTGCTCCTGTTGTAATTTATTTGCGTTTCTATTGAATGCAATCTTCTTGATATTCAGAAGGCCTGAGCACAAATGGTTTTCCATAAGTCTGTGTTTGGAGCAGAAGTTGCCATTACAATCTTGGCAGTTTCCAATGATACGCAACGAAGCGCTATTGCAGTTGGCAAAGTTGCATTTCTTGCTATTCTTTGCCGACTTTTTCTTTTTTGTTATGGTGTGAGTAGATGCGCTAGCAATAGGAGACTTGGATCTCGTAGGAGTGGCGTTCTCTGCTTTGCTAAGCTCTTCTTTCAAGCTGTCCTCTGGCTTTGGTACCACATCTTGTTCGGTGGCGTTGTCCTCTGGTTTTGGCACCACAGGGGCCGTAGGCGCCAAATCTTTCTGCAAGACATTATCCTGAGGCACTTTGCTGCCAATTACAATTGTGTCATTGTCCAAAATGCCATAATTCGAAACGTTCTTGAGCAAATCTAACCGGATGCCCTTGAAATACAAGTTGTAAAAGTTCAAGTTTGACGACTTGAGAGACGCAGAGGCAACCACAGCAGTCATCTTCAAGTCGCTGATGGTCGAGTTGTCTGGAATAGTGACCTGATAGACTGGAAAACACTGTGTTAGTAGAGTGGCAAATACCATAGAGATTAAACTTGCCCAGTGGCAAATCAGAAGACGCTACTTACATTCACCTGAGGTAGTCTTGACGGAAACCTTCATGTTGCAATGGTAGTATAGTGTTTTAAAAAGTTTTTAATATAAAATGAATATAAAGCTGTTGGTTATGATTAAATGTGTTCAACGCCACCGTACGTAAAGAAAGGACCGCTGAAAGGAAAAATAAGGAAGATAGATGATACCGATGACGGACGCTAGCTCCTCCCTCCACTGGAGGATGACTGCTGAAATCTGTATGATAAGCGTGAATATGCAGGTTACTGCGTGTGTCATCAGAGCACCGTTGGAAACTGGTGTCACATGTCGTGTGCATGTGGATTCTTATGCGTTTTTATGCATGATGATGTCTGAATGGTGTGGCTTATACTTGGTGTTATAGATTGAACTACATTATTTTCCATTTTTCAGTAGAGATATTAAACATCAGGGCAGGCGGTATACATACAAAACAATGGTGGAAGATGTTGGTGTGAGGTTCAATTGGAATGTGCTTCCATCTACTAGACTACAAGCCTATCAAGCAGGACAGATTGCCTGCAATCTCAATCTCCAGAAAAGTCTTGAATTGGAACTGCCAGCTGAGTCAAAGCATTTCTGGTGTATAAATCTTGGCTGTAAGGCCATTTTCAATAGTCTGTGTTGGATTAACAAGTCTGCAACTTTGTGGAAATGCTGTATTTGCCTGACAGTGAATGATTTTGGTCCTAATGTTGACTTAAACTTGGTCAATTCTACGCAAAAGACTTCCCTTATAGGTTATCAGGGTGTAATTCCTCAAGATGTAAATACTTTTATCTGTCATTCAACACAGTTACATGTTTTTCTCGTAGATATCTGTACTGATGCGCAAGAACTCATGCTTTTAAAGGATTCTCTTATCGAAACAATTGATCTCTTGCCGGCAAATTCATTGGTTTCTATAGTGACGTTTTCAGACACGGTCAACTTCCATAAGGTACATTTGAAAAACGCTTACGCCTTTGGAGAACATACCCGTGGTAGTTTAGAAGATGTTTTGTTTGGAAAGAATCATGTCAAGGGCCAAATTTTGAGTTATTGTTACAGAATTGAGTCGGATATGGAAATGTTAAAAAATTATATAACAGAATTGATTCCTTCGCTTAATGCAAATATAAAAGGACAGCGATCTGTTCGAATGACTGGAAAAGCTATTCAATTGACACTTGGATTTGTTCAGCTTTTCAAACAAGAGGCTGCCCTGTTTTTTCATGCCAAAAACAAAAACGCTGGACTTCTAGCGAATGTTGTAGTGTTTGTCTCGGGGCCATGCACACTAGGCCCTGGAAAAATCGTTAGTTTGTCAATGAAGACACCCTTAAGAAACCATAGTGTTGTTCAAAGCTTTTCTGAGCTGAACAGGTCCAACAAAGCAATAGATTTTTACACCAAATTGGCCTACGATACCATAAGGACGTTGACAGCAGGCCACGACAAAGAGACAAGTAGTTTGGTCAATATTGGTGTAAGAATTAGCATTTTCAGCGCAAGCCTTGATAATACAGGGCTATTTGAAATGCAAAACTTGTGTCATTTGTCTGACGGAAAACTTGTACTTTCTGACGGATTTGGAACCAAAATATTTAGGCAAAACTTGCACATGCTTTACAAAAACAGTGAGCCATATACCGCAGGAACATTGGAGATCCTTACCAGTCCAGGACTCAAAATCAATGGCGCTGTAGGGCCATTGGTATCTGCCAATAACCATTCCAAGTATGCTTCTGACATGAAAATAGGTGAAGCCTTAACTAACGTTTGGATATTGGGATCTTTTGATGAATTCAGTAATTACACATTTTTTTTTGAACAGGAAGACTTGTCTGTAAAGCCTCCAAAAGACTTGGAGTTCTATTGCGTCCAGTTTAAATTAAAGTATATGAAGAATGGGCTACTCAAGACACGTATAATAACTGTCAAAAAACCTTTAGGCTTCACACCGTCGGAGATTGTGCTGGGTTTCGACACAAAATGTTTTGTTATAACAATGCTACGTAAAATTGCATACGAAAGCATGTTGGAGTTGAAACCAAACATCTCAGTCCAGGTTATTGATGAGAAGCTCCGAGATTTGCTTGTGAGTTTTGGTAGAATTTTCATTGATGAATCACATCTAAAACAAAAACCAGAAGGATTTATTGAATTAGCAAAGTTTCATGATTATAACCTAAATTACAAGTTTAACACACTTCCCGAACTTTTCTATTTTGCTCGAAAATCTTTCATTTTCAACAAGTTTAACATCACCCCTGATGAAACCAGCGTTTACAATCATTATCTCCTCAATAATGACATTTCATCCTCACTGTTGGCAATAAGGCCTGTGTTATACCAAATATACAAGCCACAGGACTCCTCGCAAAATGCATTGAGACAATTGCCGTTGCACAGCTCTATTTTATCAGACATTTCCAGCAGTGTCTTGATCCTTGACGATTATTTCCATGTCCTAATCCACTTTGGTAGTTCTATAGCTTATTATAGGGACTACTACAAGAAACATGTTGATTCTCTGGCAGATCTTGATTCAATTGATATGGAAAAAATAACTGCGTCCATAACTGAACTCAAAAGTAATGAAACAAACAGCCTTGATCCTGTAGCGCATGTGTTGAAAACTGAAGATTTTGCTGCAATATTTCAGTTAATCAAATCTGCTAGAAAAAAAGTTTTAGATTTAATAAGCGATAGACAGCTCTTGCCAAGATATATTGAAACCGATGAAAATAAATCACAAGCACGGTTTTTGTATTCAAGACTTGTGCCTATGGATGCTTCTAGCTACGATATTTACAGCGGTATTGGCCGTGAAACTCTCACTGACGAAATTGGTTTGAACGATTACTACAAAAACATTTTGCAATAGTAGTAGTGATAATGGAATAAATAATGTACATTTAATGAAAAAACAAAAAGAAGAAAAACCATTGCCTATTTATTAGGCAACTTTGTGCTGAAAAATGATTCCCATAACTCGTCAACCAGCACATGTTCTCCGCCAGATTTGTCCAACAACTTGTCCGTTTCGTTCATAAGATCAGCGCTGTCAACGGCTAACTGATTATCTTCTCTTTTAGCCTCGCTCATGCCTCCTACAAAGTTCATGAAATGGCTTGACATTTCGTCTTCATTCTTTTGAATCTTTGAGAGTTGGTTAATACGTTTTTTGGTGGAAAGGTTAATGATCGATTCTTCAATACTGCCACTGATGCCTACCATCCAAACCGTTGTTTTATGCTTCTGGCCAATCCTATGGATACGATTGATGGCCTGAAGTTCAATTGCGGTGTTGACTAGAGGCTCACATAGTATAACATGAGTAGCATTCACCAACGTAAGGCCTGCTGCTTGTTGTTGGGCATTCAATAGGAAACACGTTATTGAGGAATCATATTTGAACTTGTTGATATCCTCTACTAACATTTTTCTACTGTTCCCGCCAGTTGTGGTCTTTTTAGTCTTCCGATGATAATATCTTTCTTCGGCTGCACTCTTGGCACCAAGAAACTTGATTCCGTTTTCTTCCAAAGCCACAGCAATAATCCGTAGAAAATCTTCCCATTGGGAAAATATGACTATTTGCACTTCGGAATTGTTGTTTTTCAACCATTTTATGATTTTCAAAATAGTGTTGATTTTCGCCCCAAACTTGTTTCTTGAAGCAAGTGCCGTTTCATTGATAGTGCTGAACTCTTTATCATTAACAGGCTTGTAAAACAAAAATTTTTTGCCATCCTGTTTCAAAGAAATGTTTGGTTCCAACGCCTGGTCGCGGATCAAACCAATTTCCAAGTTTTGCTTGGTGTAAGTGAACTCATATATAGACTTCTTGTTGATCTGAGATTTGCATATAGGGCAATTGTGATGACGTTTCATCCAGACTTCAAGACAATCCTTACAATAATGATGTCCACATTCGGTGAGAACCCCTACTATTATTGCGGACTGGCAAATAACACAGATTTTCTCCTTTTGGACAGCCTTGCTATCTTCCTGGTCTTGTAAAGAGCTGAGATAAAGGCATCTGCTTTGTAGTTGGGAAACACGCAACTGAATTTCCTCTATTCTTCTTTTTATCACATGGTGCTCCACCTTTTGCAACTGTGCCCTTTTCTCCTCCAACAGAAGCTTAGAAAAATCTTTTCCCACGAAAGAATACTTGGTGAAATCAGTCGACTGGACCGTATCGGAGATGGCTTGCAATTGTTTAAAATAGACTGTTCTGCAATTGTATAACGCATTCAACATATGTAATCCTTTCTTATTGAGTGTATTAAGAGCCTTAGATTCGCTATTGAAGAGTTTCTGTAGAGTGTGAATAGAGTGTTGGATGGCGTCTATTTCTACAGTCAATAGTGTTCTGGTGCCAATATCTCGTTCTAACAGTTTCGCCTCTACACTTAGAGTCTTTAAACAATATTCATTAGTGGCGCCTTCTTGGCATATTGTAGGTCTGATTTCCTCCACCTCTGTTTTGAGATGTTCCTTGAATAACTCCAACTCTTCGTTGATTTCCTCTTCTTTGTCGGCTTCATCAAATGTTTTTTGATCAAAACTCACTGTTTCAATCGTAAAATTACCAATAAGGTTACTGAATCCTTTGATCAGTGTGCTACGAAACTTCAACGCAACCTCAAGAGCAGTCAAGTAATACACTGCTTTCTCCTGACCTATAATACTATTGCCATATTCTTCTCCCTCATCATCTGTCTTGGCCAACAAAGGAGTAAACAAAATGGTTGCCAATTCTGCTAGCCACTTGTTTAGCTTTACGGCTTGCAAGTTTAATTCATCAACAACCTTGAACAATTTGTAATAAAAAACTTTCAAGTCTGTGTTGCTGACTTTTTTCAATTGCCGAGGAGCAATGTCTTTGACGTGGATCTTGTCAACTTTGAGATTGCCTCGTTGAGAAGAATACGTAGTCATTGTGGCAATAGCACGGTTAGCATACCCTGAGAGCATTTTATCTCTTAAATCTTCGGCTTGTTTATAATAGTGGTTTTCTAACACTTTGTTTTTCAAGTATCTACGCAACTCGTCGTCCTTGAGCAATGTATCATAAGCATCACTGTTAGTCTCTACATCCAACTCTTCGCTTGCTTTTATTGAGGAGTCCACTTTTTTGGCCAAATCCTTTTCATCGACATTTGGTTTGCATTGCTCAGAAATCTGGAAATGTGCATTTGCTATGAAAAAGTAATATTTATGCAATGTTTCCAACCACCCTCTCAATCTGACTCTTTTACTGGCTTTAGTATCACCTCCCTCATCTTCCTCCTCGCTGTCGCTCTCATTATCAATCTCTTCAATTTTACTTTTACTGTCAGCCTGGATCTCTTCCTCAAAATACTTGATTTTCAGCTTCACAAACCCCACATCTTCTTGCAAGACAGCTTTGAATTCATATGGCTGCTTGAGAAACTCCCGTATTTCACCATATTCCACTCGAAGCGAAATACGTTCCTTTTCGAAATCATTGATCTTCGCCTTGGCTTCAGCTAATAATCGCTTCAAAATATCGTTCATAGAAACCGAGGCTCCAGCATATCTGAAAATCTTTTTACTGGCTAGATCTATATGACAACAGATCTTCCTCAATACCGTTAAATACTTTCGCATAAGCTGCGGATTAGGAGTCCAGTCATCAACGATTGGCTCGCCTTGCCAATTGAGACCGGCTTCGCTCAAAAAATCTTTGAATATTGCTAAGTAATTATCCTGTTCGACAGCAGAGAACGTAGATGTTATAAGAACCCTACTCTGCTGTGGCAAGCGGATATCATTTTTGACCATGATCTTGTCATGTCTAATGGCCAAGTTTACGATAAGCTTCATGAAATCAAGGCAAGGCGCCTTTTCGTTTAACAACCTGTTCCACAAAACCTTCAGTGACGAATAGTCAAACGGAGAAATCCTCAAAAAAGATATATAGCTCATAATATCATTCAAATCCTTTTTGATTGGGGTCCCAGAAATCCCCCAAGCATGACATCTTGCAAATATCTTACAGGTCTTGGCAGCATTGGAGAGCTCGCTAGAAACCATCTGAACTTCATCAAGCATTATCCTCCAAAACTGCAAGAGAACCAAAGGTGATGAATAGTCATGACGTTTGGTGGAAAGCTTCAAACCATGAGCTTGGATACTATCAGAGTCATCAGAACAGTAATTGACCTTCTTTACAGCTGCCCTGGTAGGACGGCCGTTGGGATTGAACTGGGCATAATGGAGTTCTCGTGTAACAACCTGATATGAAGCTACAATGATATCATATTGAGATAACTCAAACGCAACTCGTTTATGGTTACTTTCAATGTTTTTCATAGTATCTTTCTTCATCATATCAAACACCTCCTCCGAATCTAATTCATGGACCTCTGTGTCCTCCACGACCCCGTTTTCATTCCCAAATGCATCTACACCCTCTATTATGGGGATCTGGAGTATGTTATTAGCAATCTTGATCATCCTGATTTTGACGTTGGGCAATTTTTCAAGTTTCGATGTGCTGAGACTGTTGGAATTATGTGTTATTGATGCGAAACTTAAATCATTGTTAGGTTTGAACGATGAAAAGCTTGTTAGTAGTTGGATGTTGATATCTTTCACTTTACCGACAAATTTCTCTTTATTGAACTTGAGTCTGATAACGAATTTCTTAGGTTTTCTTTTACTGTTTTGTGAAGCTAACTTCCTAAAAAATTGATTATGGCCCTCATATTTCAAGATTTTCAACGAAGGGGCAAATTTGTGCATTTCCTGAATCCATTGGTTCAAAATAGAATCAGGACAGACAATCAATGTAGTCTTTGACTTCAAAACGTAACGATTAGAGTTTATATCATAAACATAATTGTCGTCATCTATCAAACTGGCCGTAGTATCTTTATTAATTGCCACTGGTTTATAGTCCTTACGTTGGTTGGTTAACACCAAAGCTAGAAGCTCTATGGTTTTTCCTAAACCCATTTCTTCTGAAAGCAAATTCTGCGCAAAATAAGATGGTTTGGTATATATCAGCTCAAGTTCCTTATTACCCAGCTGCAAAGACTTTTGATTATAGCTAGGTAAAGTGCTGCCGAAATTGGTTTGCAAGTATTGCAAAAGCGCTCTGGTAGATATTATATTTCCTGTATACTTGTTGAACCAATACACTTTTGAAGGAACAATTTCTTCGTAATGGTCTTTCAAATCTAGCAATTCATATCTATATTCAGGCGCTGATGCGTCATAATCAATGCCTACTCTGACCCACCCGAACACAATCTTGTCGATTTTCTTGGACAAATAATTGTAATTATACAAATAATCATGCTCACTTTTCAGCATACTGGTCTTTGGCCGTTGAAACAAGTCAATGTCAAAATAAGGGCGGTTGGTGACAGTTCCATCAGTATAATCGTAATGGACATTCTCCTTATCCAAACACCATAGCAAAGTTTCTTCCTGGAAGTTGAAAAGTCTTGTTTTTAATCCAGAAATCAGCATAGACCCACGGGTTTTCAGATCGCCATTAATGTTCTTGTCGTCAAACGATTTAGGAAGTTTTTTCAGTAACAATGGGGAGGCCTTCAATTTAGCGGTATACTCTGTTAACAAATTGTAAAATAATTTTGTTCCAGGGCTGTTTATATTAGCCAAAGTCTGCCGTATTTTCTTGCACAATCCATACTTTTTCCCAGTGATAAGATCGCCATAGTACTTTTCAAACTGCTCTACATCCACTCCATTTGTATGTGCTGGGTTCCATTGGTTGAGAAACTCGTACCCCAACTGGTAATATGTTGGTATAGGCATTATCCTGCTGAATTCTCCTGTATTTAACACTAACTGATTGAGAAGGCCGACTACTTCGGGGCTGAAAAAGTCTTCAAACATCTCCTTCACTTGTACAGAGTATTTGCATGCCATTTGGACATCAATGTGGCTGGTATTTTTGGAGCATTTTATATGTAGTTCTAAATAAGGATGTACAACCACCAAATTGGGGTTACGCTTCGATACACTGGGCGAGAGCTGCAAGAATTGAAGCTCCAATGCTATTTGGGATGCGAAAGTCTGATTTTTTTTATTAGGTAGTAATTTAAATAAGTCGAATTCGAAGAAATCATAATAATTTTTCAAATTAATCATTTTGCGTAAAGTCAACTTTTCAGGATTGCCGATATCTTCAACTGATATACCATTGATGTTTCCTTTTGTTAGCTTTCTTTTTTTTTTTTCGGGGATTAATGTATCGACCTGCCCATCAATAAGTGAAAGATCATTTATAATCACCTTAAACTCATTTTGAGAAATCAACTCCACATTATAGTATTTCGGCTGCAGTTTTTTGTCTCCAGAAACTTTTCTAAGAACATCTAGAAACCCACTCGGCTCGCCATACAAAGAAAAATCTACTTGTTTATAACATACAAATGCCCTATCAATTATCTTGATAGTATCTGAATTTACCAATGCATTACTCTTTCGAACAACTTTCCGATGGCCTGCAAAATCTTCTATAAACCGTAGCACTGCCACCACATCTTCATCTCTGATATCAAATAAAACGCTACCAGACCCCGGCTTCAGAATCATTTTAAACTTAACACATTATAAAGTGGACTTATTTATAAATTGTCTTCAATCCATTACAATGAGCGATGATCTTCGCTATTCTTGGAGCGCTCCTAGCAATTTACGTGCACAACTTTCTGACAAATTTATATACATATACGAGTTTTCACTATTTTCAAGAGTAGTTTCAAACCATAATGTTTACTAATTGATAAGAATCATTTTGACATGTCCACGAACCAAGAAGAAGCGATTAATTCGTTGATCAGAATAGTGGCAAGAGGGTTTTATTCAGCACCATATATATTAGTGTTGGAGTCCTTACTATGGCATAAGATTCTTTCTGATGATGATATGAGACAGTTGTTGAACATTCAACCCAAGGAGCTCCGAACCATATGCACCAAATTGATAGAAGATCGGCTAGTTGTGGAGTACAAGCAACGAGAGCCGCTTAGCTCGGCGAATAAAGAAAAGGAGCAGGAGAAAGTAAAGGAGAATGAGAATGGTGAAAATGAAGTACCAAGTGAAAAAACCAAAGAAAAACCCAAAGGAAGAGATAGATCAAAAGAGAATGATGATAAGGAAGCTACAGGAGACGATAAAGAACGTACACCTTCATCTAAATACCATTTCCAAAGACAAATTACAAGAACTTATTACTTTATACATTATTCTGTTGCAATCGACTCTATCAAATGGAAAGTTGACTCGATTGTTAGACAAGTTGATAGCGAACTAAATAAGACAAATGAAAAAGGATTCATATGTCCAAGATGCAAAAAGAAATATTCCGAATTGGACATTCAGAGCTTGTTCAACGACGATTTCACTGATGCTTATTGTAATATTTGTAACTCGGTGCTTATAGAAGATGATTTTTCCGAACAGGCAAGAGTGAAGCATGCCAAATCTATCAAGTTGAAAAGCCAGCTTGATCCTATACTTCAATGGCTCAAGAAAATAGATGATACAACCATAGAAGATAATAGTGTAGAGGCTTGTTTCCTTATTCGCATGCCTGCCAGTGACACCAGTAATGCTCTTTACACCAAAATTAACAGAACTGGTAACATGTTCGACAAGAACTCCATGTATAACAACTCCAAGGCTAACAAAAACCAATTTGAATCCACTACTATCAGAGTTAATATTGCTGGTGATAACGAGGATGAGGCAAGAAGACAGGCTGAAAATACTAGGTTAAAACTCGACAAGGCAGAACAAAATGCTCTACCAAGTTGGTACCAGGAATCTACTGTTGGTAAACAAGCATTGGGTAAGTTGGATGCCGATGAAGAAGCCCAAATGGCTGATGTTACGGGCGCATCTGTTAAGATTGAAAAAGACACAAGTTCAGCTCCTCTGATTATGGATGTCGACAGCACCAATGGAGATAACCATGTTACTCCAGTAACTGTTGAAACCTCCGTCGCTACTAATACTGCTGCTGACACCACCACTAACAGGTCCGACGAGTTGGCTGCTTATTATGAGAAGTTGAAGGCTCAGAAAGAGCAAGAGGATGATGATGATGATGATGATGATGTAGATGATGAGGAGTTTGATGAGTTTGAGGATGTTTAAAGATTTAGCGTGGTGTATAATCATGAGCTTTATGGTATAGTTTAATTTTGTATTTTCTTTGATCATCATGAGCTTTATGGTACAGTTTAATTTTGCATTTTTTCTGATCATCTTATATCTGAACACGCTCATATATTTGATAAAGTATTGTTATGTATTTCAAACTCATAATAATAGTATCTTACATTTAGAGCCGTCCCAGTGAAATATATGATATTATTATTATTATTATATTTAGAGCCCAGTAAATATCAGTTTCGTAGCAAGGAACTTGGTAAAACCCAGTGGGGGAAATCCGATCATGTCTTTTTTCTCTTTTAAACTACTAGCCGTTGAACTATGCTGGTTAAACTTTGATGGGATTAGTGCAGGTTGAAAGTGTGAAAATTGTAACAAGAATAAAGAAAATATTAAACATTGTTAACAGATACAACCCATAAAATCAAATTCAGTTTGAGTAGGATTATTTCAGGGTATGAATGTTTGCAGACTAAAATAATAACACTGTGTTTAATTAATCAATAACAATTGAAATTTAGAAATTCAGAAACCATAACTCATCATAATCGACTGACCCTTGAGCCTGTAGGTTTTTTTCTTTTCTTTGAGAGTAGGATGACCCAGCAGCCGGTTATTTGATTAGCTACAAAGTAAGGACATTTAGATGAATCAAGTACCAAAATGTGAAATGATATACTATCCCATATTTACAAAGGGCTACTGCTACATTCGTAGGGCTTTATAATATTAAAATGGTTGTCTGAACGGATGATTGGAAGACTGGCTATATAACAGAATAGAAAAGGCAAAAGCTTGAGTACCAACTGATTTCGAGCCAACAAGAGTTGGTGAAATGAAACAAGGAGAGCAATAATAAGCAAAATAAACACAGAATAATGGATTTTAATGTATTTAATCGATCAAGACTAGAAGTTTACCACCAATGATATACAGACTTTGCATTGTTATATTGTATGATGATCTTGTCATCTGACCCAGCGTTATATATTTTTCGCGTCATCTCTAGGGAAATACACGCGTTGCCACATTTTTCACACTATATTGACTACATATTGATATAAAGAGCCATAACAACACTACGAAATAATGTCCGGATATCAAGGATACAACCAAACTGAATATACAGGCGCTAATACTGACGGTGGGTTTTATCGAACCTCTGAATCTGCTGGCACGGAAGGAGGCTCATCACAACGTTCGCTGGCTAAAACGTATATCACACCAGTAACTATCAAACAGATCTTAGATTCCGAACAACATGTTGCTGATGGTCCATATGTTGTGAACAATTTGGAGTTGGGATTAGTCTCGTTTGTGGGGATTGTTAGAAACATTATTGATAACAGCACCAATATTCTGATTCTGTTGGAAGATGGAACTGGAAAGTTTGAATTCAGAAAATGGACCTCGGATACCGCCGACAATGGAAATGAAGAAGATTCTGAAATGAAAGATGATTCAAATAAAGAATTGGAGATCGGAAAGTATGTTTACATTACTGGATCTTTGAAAGATTTCAATCAGAAAAAGAATATACAATATCCAACCATTAAGCCCATTGAAGACTTCAATGCAGTTCTATACCATTATTTGGAAGCTATCAAAGTACATGCTGAGGCTCAGGGGCTCTCGGCTGGCAAATCAGCAGCTGAAAAGAGTGACTCTCTTTTTGTTTCTGCTCCTGCCCATGAAGAACTAGATATAAGCGAAAGGGTATTTAATTTAATCAAAGACAATACTCCTTCTATGCCAGACGGTGTTCCTGTTCAATATATCCAGCAGAGATTGAATTTAAGTATCAATGACGTTATGGAACAATGCACCATTTTAGAAGAAAAGGCAAAGATTTATAGTGGTATTGAAGATGAAACCTATTTGGCTGTTTAGACTCATAGTCTAATTCTTTTTCTTTCCTTTTTGTCAATTGGTTCTATTCTTTTTTTCCCTCTTTCAATATATGACTTTCTTTGTCGGGGTTTATGCGAAGGTATTGATAAAACATTGTAGATTGAAATATGGAAAAATTGAGTATCAACTCTTACATTTAACAAGTCATATAGTAAAGAGAAACAAGCCTAATAAGCTCAAGATTTTGTGCCCTATTACAAAACTGTTATATAATGGGCTAAAAATAAAAGATAGTATTAAATACATACATTTTTTTTATTTAATCACTCATTAGTAAAAGTAAATCAACTGTGAGGAAATATAAAGGCGATAGGATTGATAGGATTGGATTGGATTCATGAGTCTCATATGATGTTATATAGCTAAGATTTACAATATATTATTGACTATTGACTAAACTAAAATATATCATCAACCAAAATACAGTATTGAATACCAAACTTATATCATACATTTCCCATAATAACATTGTTACTTGGTTCAAGATCAATGTCTTTTACATAACACCTACTTGATGCATTACATGTCATTCCAACACATTCTACAATCCTTCTCAATCTCGTACTCTCAAACAGGCTCAAGGGTGACTCGATTATGATTTAAAGGACATACTTAGTTTACCAAGTCCCTTTAAACATAGCGCGTATATACGAAACTGATATCAAACTAAAAGTTATTGTATCAAATCTAAGGATGCATAGAAACTGATACGTAATGAGCTCGAAAATATGAGTATAAATACTAAGAACAATTTATGAATATTCCTTGGTTATATTCATAAATTGTTCAAGTATGCATCACCATGCACTAATCGCATGATTTACGCAGATAAATCGATTGAAAATTTTCAGAGGCAAAGGAGAAGCAGGATGTCTTTTAGATGAGATGAATATAGAGTTGATTTAATCAAGATAAATATACAGGCACAATGAGTTTTATGATAAGACCAATAGTACGTACGAGCGGTCTCGAAACACAGAGATTGCTAAGTATTGGTAAATGTAGTGTGTACAAGCCAATGATTTCTTCTTTTACGAAGAAACATTTTAGCAATGGCAGAGTTTACTTTAATGATAAAAACTCTAGTATCCATACGTTTCCACATCCTAAAAAAGATGTAGAAACATCGGAGGAAGGAAAAGGTATTAATATCGAAGTAAATGGTGAAAAAACACCTATTGGAAAGGTGGAGCAACAAAAGTATTTAATTGGGTTCACCTGTAAAGGATGTAACACTAGATCAAGTCATGTTATGTCTAAACAAGCTTATACAAAAGGAACTGTGGTTATTGAATGTCCTGGATGTAAAGCCAGGCACTTGATCGCAGACCATTTGAAGATATTCAGTGATAAAAGAATCACCATTGAAGATATTGTAAAAGCAAAAGGCGAACGGTTTACTTCTGACATTGAGTTTGAAGAGCTACCAGAATCCATCAAGCAAAAATTAAGCAATATGAAGCAATAAAAGAGATAGTTATTTTGTAAATAGTTGGTGGGAATATGATACGTTACAGTTTACAATACGAATGTATATATATCGGTGATGAGCCCCGAATTTTGTAGAACATAATTTTTCACTATTTCATTTTGCACTGGTGTGGTACCGACAAATTAAGTGAAGAAATATTTCAGTATATCCAACAAAAGTATTATCATATTTTTTCCTTTTGTTTCTTGTTTCTGCTATCATTTACAATGACTGGCAAAGAGGATTTTGTTGAAAATAATATGTTTCCTATCCCAGTGACCTTACTTTCTGGGTTTCTTGGAAGTGGAAAAACCACTCTTTTGAAACATATTCTTCAAGAGGACCATGGACTTAAAATTGCTGTTATCATAAACGATCTTGCTTCCGTCAATATTGATGCTAAGCTTATTCAAAACAAAGACTTTACTATCAATCAACTGAAAGAAAAAGTGGTCCAATTGGAAAATGGATGTGCATGTTGTACTTTACGTTCAGATTTGGTAGCTCAATTAATCAATTTGGCTTATTCAGGAAAATATCAGTATATTTTGATAGAAGGCTCGGGTCTTTCTGAACCAATGTCAATTGCTCAAACTTTCACAGAAAAGTTTTCTAAACAATTATTGATTACTTATGCTAATCAAATGGAAGCCATCCAATCAGGTGAAGTTTCTGCTGATGAAATCTTTGGAGATTTGGACACTAAAGAAGCTTTCAATATTATTGCTCAAGTCATAAAGCTTGGTGGAACTCATAAGATTGCTAAATTAGATACTGCTGTCACTGTTGTTGATGCTTTTAATTTTTTGTCCAACTATGAATCATTTGAATTGGCTACCACCTCTGATGTCACTGCCTTGAAAGATTCAGAACAAAAAAATAATTCTTCTATCACTGATTTGCTTGTTCAACAAATTGAGTTTGCTGATGTTATCCTTGTTAACAAGGTGAGTCAAATAGAAAATGCCCAAACTTTGGAAAAAATCAATCGTATTATCGGTACCTTAAACCCTTCTGCAAAAGTAATTGAAACTAATTATTGTGAAGTCGATTTGAAAAACATTTTGAATACTGGTCTTTTTAGCTTTGAACGGATTTCTAAAATGCCAAGTTGGATTGATTCTCTTGAAGATTTAGACAGTAAATTGTTTAAGGAAGAAAAGCTTGATCATGATCACGACCACGACCACAACCACAACCATGATCATGATCATGGAAAATGTGAACATGATCATAAAGATGGTGAATGTTGTAACGGTGACAATCATATTAAAACATATGGTATCAATTCTTTTGTTTACAGATCTAGTAGACCATTCCATCCAGGGAGATTGAATAGATTACTTAGAGACAAGTTTTTGTTGATAAAATCTGATGATGATGATGACGATGACGATGACGATGACGATGACGATGACGATGACGATGACGATGATGAAGATGAAGATTCTGAAAACACTGATGCTATGTCTCCTGGTTCCAAACGGTCTAAAAGCTCTGATAAGATAACTAAGAAAATAAAGACAGAGGTGGAGATGCTTGATCATGATTTCCCTAAGCCTACAAATCAGCAACTTATTGAGAACAAGAAAAATTCTGTTTTTAAAAATGTGATTCGTTTGAAAGGATTTATATGGCTTGCTTCAGAGTTGATTAGCAAATGTGAAGTTGGTGGTTCGGGTCAAATTATTAAATTTCAGCCATCTACCCAATGGTTTAACCAATTCACTGTACCATATTTGTTGGACATTCTGGAATTATCTGAAAAAGAGGATTTCAGCAAAGAGATATTCTCAAGTTTCATCAAGGAATTGGGTTTTTTAGAGTCAATGATCGATTATGTTAATAACACTGATTTTGGTGATGCTTCTAATGACGTAGTATTCATTGGATACAACTTGGATAAAGACCATATTACCAAAGAGTTGGATAATGCTTTGCTCACTGATGAAGAATGGAAATTTTTCCAATACTTATTGTTTGACTGCTTACCATTGTTCAAAAAGGAGAGTGAATCAAAATTAAAGATTATTGGAAAACCTGAATCATATGATGAGACTTTAAAAGAGTATAAAAGAGAAGAAGAGGAGCCGGTATTGTACAATGTCAAAAGTATCTTAGAGGATAAATTTGATGATGGGTACGCTCCTTTCATTTAAAGTCTCCATATATATTATATAAATTTTGTACTAAGAATATTATTGCTTTTGTATTTGATTGCTGTGTATTGTGAGTAACCTCTTCTATCTTGAAGCAAACTTTGTGAGTGGCAGTAACATGACAAAAAAAAGGCTTTGAAAATACTTGGCTAAAGAAAAAGTAGAAAACTGCTAAATCTTTTCTTACAAGTGAGAAAACTACTAGTGAGGAATTAGCATCGTCGGAAACTTGAATTAAGCTATTTAAATATTATTATTGGCAAGTTTGTAGTAAAGAGAGTGTTTGAATAATATTTTGTACTACATTACAAATTCCAACCTAGCGTTGTTTTGAGCCATACAGCTTGAGTGTAACATGTACCATTTTCTTGTGTTGAAAACATACAACTAAAGATCGATGTTGATTTCGCCCGTACTGGCTGTGTCAGCAAAACTGGCCCTTAGAGGGGTAACACTTATGTTTCCATCATCTATAACTTTACCGTCATTGAGCCCCGTAGATTCCTTGATAGTTCTATGTACGTAGTCGAAATCAGGGGCCCATTTGAACTGCAACTTGTTACTGGTAGTAGCATCTACAATATCTGTATTATCAACATCAATGGAGGATTTAGCAGTTTCATCAGATTTGAAAATGGACACCCAACGATTCTGTAAGATTGGTGTGTAAAATACCCTTGTCTTTTGATACTCCAAAAGCGATTCCACTAGAGGAATATTCACTGAATACAAGTCGATATGATCATTGGTATTCCAATTGTCGTACAAATACTTTACCAATTTTACAGTAATCTCAGCTGCTCTAGTTAAAACCTTTGGATCAGCATCCTTGGTCACGTAACCATACGAGATGCCAATGGCTCTTTTGCCGTGTATTGCACCTTCCAAAGCAGCACCAATTGTTCCCGAAGATAAGATATATGAAGCAGTAGTATTTTTACCTACGTTGGGGCCCGAAAGAACCAAATCCACTGGGCCCTTTTCCTGGTATAGATGATGAATACCAATGTCAGCACATGAAGCTGGTGTCCCGTCAATAAGTGCCCATTCTTTCAAACCTGCGTCGAGATATTTTTGGTTATTTGGAGTAGGAAATGGCCCATTGAAAGAGTTTGAATCTTTGTTTGGATATATGAACGAAGCAGTTAGCTTTTTGCCAGCAAAATGAGCTTTGCCAATCCATGATCTCTGAACATCTGGCACAACAATGCTTAAATCCCAATCGGTATACTTTTCAATGGCATCAACCAAAAAACGGATATAAGCAGACGCTATATCATTAGGAGGTCCGTCGTCATTTGTTAACAATACATGCATCTTGATAATCCCTTAGCAAACCTAATGAATTACTATGTTGAAAGAACATGATAGTGTGAACCTTGCCCTCATACTTAAGAGAAAAGCTCTTGTTTCCGTCCTCCCCGTGACGGGTAAAAGAGATCACGTGCTCTCCGGATTTTTTTAGGACGGATGTAAGATAAGAAGAAGGCAAACCAATCAAGATGTATAACTATATACAAACGGGTATTTGACTGAATTTGACAGCGCTAGAAGCCAATGGATTTTATAAAAAAGAAGATATGGGGCCCAGACCCTAAAGAGCAGGTAAGTATTTGTGTGAAAATGGTTTATTGTACATGGAAACAGTAAAACTAACTGGATTAGATGAGAAAATGCAATTCATTATTGAGAAAGAATAGAAATCAGTTAGATAGAAGTATAAACAATTTAAATCCTTTGATTAAAAAAACAGAGGGATTGATCAAGCAATCGGTGAAGAAAAATGATACAAAATCTGCCAAGATATATGCTCGAGAGCTCATAAATATCAAAAAACAAAAAAACAGACTAGTCAACTCCAAGGCACATTTAGAGTCCATAAGTATGCAGATTAATGAAAGTTTCACCATGCTCAAACTACAGGGAAAAATAAGCTCCACTACAGGTATAATGAAAGAAGTTAACACTCTCATCAAGTTGCCAGAATTGACAGGAACAATGAATCAACTTCAACAAGAGCTCATGAAGAGTGGTATAATAAACGAGATGATTGAGGATACCGTAGATGGTTTTGCGGAAGTAGACGATATAGAAGAAGACGAGGCTGAAGAAGAAATTAATAAAATCATCACTGACGTTACTAACGTCAAACTTGGCGAGATTGGAAAAGTTCCTGAAGAAACTCTTGAGTCTCCGTTACAACAAGAAGCTCAACAGCACGAAGATTTGGTAGCTGAAGGAATTCATGAGGAAAATGATGATACTTTGGATGAAATGAGAGAAAGACTTAGGGCCTTACAAAATTAGTATAAATGTCACCGGTTTATAGTACTATCTATATGTTATGACTTGTCCTTTATGTTTGTACAAAAATTATCGTAAGTGACATTCATTCATTGAAGAGTTGAGTTGGTTTTTCAACTTATTGTACTCTTGATGAATTATATTTGTAATTCTGTATCGTTGTTGGTAAACTTTTATATGCTTCTAGTCTTGATCGATTATTCTATGTTATTTTTGTTTAATATTGCTCTCCTTGTTTCAATAGCCAATGTTTATTGGCTCAACCTATTAGTTGGTACTCATAGCCTCTGGTGTCGTTACGTTACGAGTCTACATTATTATCTGGAGCCTTCCACAATCTTACACCTCTATAAGCACTATTTAAGAGCCTTCTTTAGCCGTTAGGTAATGTATCAGTGGCTAGTACTCTCAGAGAAGAGAAGAAAGACCCAACAGGCTCAAAGTCGATTATGATTAAAAGGACATTATTTCCCGACTGGTTTTTACCAAATTCCTTTAAATATAGCGCTATATACGAAACTGATATGTACTGGGCTCGAAATGTACGATATTATTTTCTCTTTTATTGTAGATTTTTTCCAATATTTATATAGCCATTTGTCATTCAATATAAAATCATTTCTATATCATATTCCTAAAAAATTAGCACCAGCCCTTCATAAATATGAGATAATATATCATTTTACTAGTTCTTATTGGTTCTACATCAGTCGGTATTCAAGTGATTTTTCCAATATTTTTCATAGCCAATCACATTTTTACAAAAATATTTTAATATTACAAAAGACGCTTATTATCAATAAACAGTTATAACTGAGACTTTTCCGATTCGCCAAGAAATAAAAAAAATAAAAATACTTACGAAAGTACAAGTGTGTAAGAATGACAATTAGCACACACAGAAAAGCATGAAAAATAAGCCCTTTTTTCAAGATAATTGGTACAATTGATACTTTTCCACCTTTAATGTTAAAAAATACACACTTCATTCAGTATCTTCACTATTTAATAAAGCCTTCAGGGACGCTCCGTTTATACCTTTTAAATTGCCATCGTATACAACCGCGGCATGTATCATAACCGTTTTGGTATCAAATTTTCCAATAATTTTTCATGTTAAACAGTGTTACGCATTGATAGTATTAACAAAAGTGGTTGATAGGCAGCAAACTACTAGCTTTATAGCGCCATGTTTTCTGTTTTTAAAAGATTACCGCTTGGTAATCATACTTGTGACGCAGTTAACATACTAAGTGCGAACAGATCGTTATCACTTTTATCTACTTTGAAACCATCATATAAGTCCACTAAACCGATCAAAAGACTTGGAAGAGGTCCATCCAGTGGACATGGTAAGACTTCCGGTAGAGGTCAGAAAGGTCAGAAAGCAAGAGGTTCTGTAAAATCTTGGTTTGAAGGTGGTCAAACCCCTATATACAAATTATTCCCTAAGATTGGATTCAAGGCTGTTACTTCTTTGGATCTCAGTGAATTAAACTTGAAGAAAATACAGCGTTTTTACGACGAAGGTAAAATAAACTTGAAAAAGGGAGAGGTTTTAACAATGAGAAAAATGAAAGAGTTGGGCCTTGTCACCGGTAATATGGGCGACGGTGTGAAAATCCTTGGTGAAGGCAAAGAATATTTCAGTGCCCCTTTGAAAATTGAGGCAACCAGAGCATCTGCTGATGCTATAAAAGCCGTAGAAAATGCAGGTGGTGAGTTCACTGCTAAATACTACAACAGATTAGGCCTCAGAGCTCACTTGAGTCCTAATTGGTTTCTTAGAAAATATGGTAGAGTGCCTTTGGAAGCAAGACCTACCCGTCGTAAGGATATCGAATACTACAGCTCTTCTCATGGCTACCTTACAAAAACCAATCACGACATATTGAAACTTAGACAAAATGCAACACACTATACATCCAACTCGGTGTCTAAAGTGTCTGGCTTGCAAGACCAATTGTCTTCTGTCACAAATGAAAGCACCAATACCTCTAGTTTCAACAAAAGTGGCGTGATTTCCATAAATGATTTGAGCTAGATGAATAACCTTACATAGTGCTGTCCTCAATAAAATGCATGTATATACATTATAAAGCAATAATTTATCAATGTTACGTAAACTGTTGGTTATTTTTCTTATTTTAAATGTGTTTAGTACGTAACACTTTCATCAAAAATAAACTATAACTTTGTTCTATAAAGGCATAAAAAAGAATACACTAACCACTTTTAAAATATACTGAATTCAAAAAAAAAAAAAAAAAATACTCCGCGACGGGGAATCGAACCCCGGTCTACCGCGCGACAAGCGGTAATTCTAGCCACTAAACTATCACGGATAATCTTAATGATAAAATTTTTGATAAATAGTGACTCTATTGACTCTTTACTGTGACATTGGTTGAAGGCCTGATTTAAAGTTGGCTTTTGTTTCCCCAATCAATATTAAAACTATCTATTGATATACCCAGTACTTGGAATATTTATCTCTTAAATATGACTTTGAAGTACTCTTTTTCAGGCAACTCTGTTCATTTTTTTAACGTAATATTTCAGTAACGCTTAATTTCTTGGAAAATAAATCCAAATTAGTATTCGTACCAATGCTAGTAATTTTCCAATGGATTCTTTTCTATAGCCAAGTAATTTAGGTCTAACATAACATAATCATTTTTAATTATCAATATAACATAGTTTTAAAACATTCTATTTGCTAAAAACCACGTTTTACTACCGGGAAAAAAAACGAGTCTTTTGTTGGTGTTGAAATATTTAGTTACTCAAGTTATTGAAAAGAGAAAGCACATTGTACATATAAGTATGGTTCAGAACTAAAACTTGTCCTGGCCAAGATAAGACAAGCTGACAGTTAGATTTTCTTCTAAAACTGCCTTCCTGTTGATTAAAGCCAAAAAGCATACGGATTAGCAAACGTGTTTGATATTGATGGTGAACTTTGGGCATATTATGGTTTGCAAAGCCTTTCTGGTTTTAAAAAAACCAACAATAATTAAATTTTAAATATTACAGCAACATTATATAAACCAAAATCTAGTATCTACTTTTCAAGCCATTGGGGTGTTCAGACAAATTATAATGATCAGGACATGCTTGGGCTATCCCCACTTGGTCTTGCCAAGTCACTTTAGATATAGCATGTATATGCGAAACTGGTATATGCTGGGCTCGAAATATATGATATTATTAATAACTTTTTGAAATTTGAATCAGATGGTGCCACTCTATATTTTCAAAAGTGTAAAGAACAGTACAGATATCTACAGTCTATGTTTGTTTGGTATTCGATAAAAATAACATCTCTGCTTCTATAGTCGTCAAAACAACACTCAGTGCCAAATATCAAGCTCTAATAGTACTATGCTCACTGTAATACACTTTTGAACCATTCGATTCTTTTTGATGATTTGCAGAAATAATTACTGCAAGTGTATATATTACAATTAGTTGGTAGTACTGTTTTTCAAATTTGCCAATGACATCCGTGATAGTTTAGTGGCTAGAATTACCGCTTGTCGCGCGGTAGACCGGGGTTCGATTCCCCGTCGCGGAGTATCCTTTTTTTTTTGAATTCAGTATATTTCAGAAGGGGTTGATTAACCCCATTGATTATTGATAAAGCAGCAGTCTACAAATAACCGCTGGTAGCAATATAATTTTACTAAAGTAGAACTTATTAATTGCGAAAGGTCGAGCAAGTATGTCCTTATTGGTATTACTTTATGTTTATATATTTGGCGGCGTGACATTTCTACCACTCTGTTTGGTGGCCAGTTACTACTTTTTGCAATGGTATTTGCCTAAAACTGATGAAGTAAAAGGGTTGATCAAGAAAGAAGAAAGCGGCACAGGTTCTGTTGAGGAAGATGACGACATAGGTTTCTTCTCTGATGAAAAAGCAAAGAAAGAGTATGAAAACATACGAGTGACTGAATTTGAGGAAAAGGCGTCAAGTGGAGTAAATGTGTTTAAGAGTGGTTGGCTTACTGTGACAACTGAATACTATGTGTTTCCCCAAAATTCAGCGACAGAAAAAAACAATGAACCAGAGTCTAATAAATCAGCATACACAACTTTGTATAAACTTGTGAGAAAAAAGTCTACAAGGGGTACTAATGGAGAGCCAATTGATAATGACAATGAGGCAGAAGATGCTCAAAATGAAGAATCAAATGAAAAGTCTTCATCCAGTGGCAATCAAAAGCGTCGTAAGAACAAATATTATGCAGTGCTACGGCATGGAAACTTATTTTTGTATAAAGACGAGGATCAAGCTGATGTTTTGCATGTAATTGTACTATCTAACCATGTTGTATCTCTTTGGCCTAGAAACTTGCCAGATGGGCAGTTATTTAGTAAGATGAGCGCAATATGTGTTTTGAGAAAAGATATATCAAAATTGCAACATTCCGGAGATTCTAGACTTCCACCGGCACCTCCTCCTAAAGATAGTGCGGTCTCTATAGAATATAATGCACAGAACAAAAGTGTGACTACTTTAGATATTCTTGAGAATGGAGAATTGCCTCAGAAACATGCTGCCTTTTATATTTATGCGGATAGCAACTATGAGAAAGAAGATTGGTATTTTGACTTAATTAAGGCTACTAAAAGAACAAATGTTATTAGAACCGGTACAGAAAAAGATTTGCTTGAGCCTTCGATTTTTGCCAAAACGTTTCACCCTAAAACCGCTGATGTCATCAGTTTAATCCAGAATTTGCATTCCTCAGAAGGGCAGCTTCATACGAGATGGTTTAATGCTATTATAGGAAGAGTCTTCTTAGCTCTTTATGGAACTGAAGGATTCGAGAATTATATCAAAAACAAGCTTCTTAACAAGTTGCAAAAGATTAATAAGCCCGGCTTCCTAGAAGAATTCAAAATCGAAAAAGTTTTGATAGGAAAAAGTGCTCCCCTTCTTACTTCTCCTAAACTTACTCAATTAACCCCAGAGGGCGATTTACAAGTAGATGCGTCAATCTTCTACAATGGCGGTATTTCTTTCCAAGTCTCTACCAAAGTGAATATCAACCTTGGTACTAGGTTTAAGCCTAGAGATATTAGTATTTTGCTTGCTGTAACAGTAAAAAAACTACAAGGGGATGTAGTATTCAAAGTAAAAAGACCACCTACTGAAAGAATATGGTGGGGTTTTAAAACAATGCCATACATAGATTTGGCTGTAGAACCTGTAGTAAGTGCCAGACAAATCACCACAGGTATGATAACCAGAACTATTGAAAACAAATTGAAAGAATCAGTGAAAGAATCACTTGTTCTTCCTGCCATGGATGACATAACATTCTTTTCTACAAAGGGTGACGTTTTTCGGGGTGGTATCTGGGACAAGTCGGGAGTGCCAGAAATGGCAAGAGCTACTAAAGGTGATAATCTGCCAATAGTGGAGCCCGAATCTTTACTGGATTCAAGCCCTAAAAAGATGAGTGAAGAACGTCTTTCAAGTCCCATGAAGTCTGGTGAAGATATTTCCAGCCGTTTACGCTCTGAATCCTTTGCAGGATCAGTCAAATCAAATGTACTCACGGATGATGAGAATGATGAAGATAAACTGATCAGTAATGACACCAGTAGTCAATTTTTTAGTGACTTGAAATCATCAAGTGCCTCAATTTTCAGTTTCAAAAAAGATAAAGACAAAACTGCCACTCATCCTTTGTCAACATCTATAAAGAAATCTCTTTCAAAAACCGTGACACCTACGCCTAAATTAAATAAATCAAATTCCACGGTAAAAATATCCAATGACCAGTTTCTTGCTGATGGCTCTTTTATTGCTAATGAAACGGATGCCGAAAAGATATTCTTAAAAAATAACGAAAATATGCTGAAAGATGTCGAAAACCAAGATGATTTGGAGAACGCTACAGATTCGGACAAAAAGTTTATGACTAAACCATTTAAGAAAATTGGACAATGGTATTTCAAAGAAAAAGATGATGAGAGTCCTTTGATAGACGTCTCAGGTGAACCGACGCTGCTGGCATCCAATTTACAAGGATCTCCAAAGTCAGGTTACAAGCCACCTGAAATGATTCTGTCCAGAAGACAACCACGGTCTAAAAACCGAGATCGTAGTTCGAGTGAGGTGCTGCAAGAGTATCATCATGAGGCTATCAGTAATGATTCATTGAAGCTGTTGATTGAGTCAGGACAAGGCACAGAAGAAGGTCAACAATTACAACAGCCGAAAGCTATCCAACAACCTTACGGAAAAATACCAGAAATGACGTTTCCTTCTACACGTTCACCTTCACAGTTCATCTCCTCTAACGGTTTGACACCAGCTCCAGCATTGCCCCCTCGGACAAATTCAACTGCCAAGCGCCGCCCGCCTCCAAAGAGCGCCGATAACAGTGAGGAGCCAGCAACCCTATTGTGAATATATATACTTGAATATCCAGTACTATAATTATTGGCATAAAGATTTTACTCAATTGTAAGCATACGTATTAAGCACTACTTGAAATGGTTAACACTACATTTTTAAAAACATATAGACTCTATTATTACCTGTATCATGGTATTTTTTCAACTGTTTTTTATTATTGTATTATAGGTATCAAGTTTCTTAATATTTTGATATTAGTTTGATCCAATAATATCTTTTATTCATTATTCAACACTCACCTGTCTCTTCAAACCTTTATAATACAGCTAATGAATTGTTCACGTGACTTGAATGAAATTGCCACGAATTCGAAAATTTTTGATATAAACGGATCAAAACAGCGTGTAGTAATGAGCCATAACTGAATAAAAGAGGACCAACATTAGCAAAATGCAACTTATTACCTATTTTCTTAGCTTTATAGGGCTATTATACACAGCCAGTGCTTTCCATTTCTACGTAAATGGAGCGGACAGAAAATGTTTTTACAAAGAACTTTCGCAAGGCACGTTGTTAATTGGTAAATATAGTGTTGAATCCTTTGACAGTAAATATAATGATTATAGAAAAAACAATGATCTTGGGATTGTGATTGATGTGGAGGAAACTTTTGATGATGACCATAGAGTTGTTCATCAAAAAGCAACGGGCGGAGGAGAATTTACTTTCACCGCTATTGATTCTGGTGACCATAGAATCTGTTTCCAGCCTCAATCAGGAGGATGGCTTGCTAAATTGAAAGTTAAAATCAATGTAGAATTCACTGTTGGTGAGGCTTCTACCTTGGACTCTAAAAACGAAGAGGTTGTAAATTCTTTGAATAGTAAAGTTCATAGTTTGACATCCAAAGTTAATGAGATCAAACGTGAGCAAAATTTGCACAGAGAAAGAGAAGCTCAGTTCAGAGATTTGTCGGAATCTGTGAACGGAAACGTTGTTAAATGGTCCATATTTCAATTGATCATTTTGAGTGGTACTTGTGTGTGGCAATTGCACCATTTGAGAACATTCTTTGTTAAGCAGAAGTTGGTTTAAGTTTGTATTATGTATCTTTTTTCAAATTTGCACTTGCACATTTGCTGGAAACGCTGTATTCTTTTTGCTTAATTCATAGATACTTATCTATAGGACTATTCTAATGACCATAATGTAAAATGGATTACTGTTAGGCAAACAATGTAAATTGATAAGACATAAGTCGGAATCTGAGCTTATTCAAAGTGTGTGGGAGGGCAATAGAGTTGTTAGACCCAAGGAGTAGAACGAATTTGCTACTAATATGGGTCTTAGCTCATTGTGATTCTATGATGGTTTATTTTATTTGATTATTATTTAGTCTGATTTTATAAGCCCTGTATTTTGTAAATGTTACTAGTGAATGTATAGTCTTTTAAAATTATCGAGCTAACAATGTTTATTCGGTCCGCTGAAATTTCTCTCTTTAAAAATGCTTACTTGACACAGATTTTGTATTTTCATCTCTTTGTTTTCTTTTGACATAATATAGACGAGCCATCTTAACTTAATTTTATATGTTAATTTTCACATATTTGAGAATTGCGTAAATACTTGACATGTTTAAATTAAATTTTCATTTTATTCTTGAGCCTATTTACGGTTGCTATCATACTGTCCCCCAAGTACCTATATACATTATGGGACGTCATTAACTAGTTTTTTTATCGTTAATTTTTTTTTACAAAGTTAACAAGGAATTTCATTGCCTTACTACATAATAATTTAATTTGCCTGTATCATTTTGCAGTTTATAGTAACCCCCATAGTACGTATAAACAACAGTGCGCCCATCTACGGAAAACGAAAAATAATACCATCATCACGTTAATTTACCAATGACAGCAGCATGTCAAGCTTGAGTTGACTATTATTTGGATATAGAATCAAATATACAAATAGTGGAATGGATCTGTTGGTAGCAAGATGTTAGATCGCAATATTTCAGAGGATGTAAGTATTTAATATGCCGCTTTTTTAATGTGAGCTCGTATATATAGTGGATACTAACAATAATAGCTGTATAACAACAACTGGAGGCTACTGGCTCATAATAAACAAGTTATGCTTAATGGTGATCATAGCAGAGGGTTCAATACTTTTGAGCATCGATTTAAAACGAAATTGAGTGCTATATTGGATGCGAGTAATGACCATGATATTCAAGATCATAGTGGCAATCATAGTATAACAGACACCAGCTCCGTAGACAGTGGGAATCTTTCCAGTCAAACTATCCATTGGACAACATTACAAAAGGTGTCATCTGTCATATTCAATTCCAATTTCAAATCCAAGTACGGATCGGTATCCACTTTCTGTTTATTGACCGACTTTATCTTGTTTGGCACCAAAAAGGGCTATGCGGTAATATTTGACTATCTTCAAAACCTCAAGGGAGTATTAGGAGAGGATAGCAAAACCATACGTGTCAGTGGAGCTGTCACTAGCTTGGCCATCTCACTAGACTCTACTTACATAGCTGTCGGCCATCAAAACGGACATATATTCTTATGGGATATAACTAATCTTGCCTCTATCAACAGTATAAATCCTATATTGGTTATTTCCCCCCTTACAATAAATGACAAAGTGAACGGAAAAGAGGGTCATTTACTCAATAAACCTATAACTCATCTATTTTTTCTCAATAAACGTCATACTGCAATAATCAGCACTGATGTTGATGGTCTTGTGCTTTTTCATGATGGCTATCGTAACTTTCTTGGTTACAGGTATACTACTCATCAAATTTTGGGATCATCAGATTTGGATTTCACCCTTGCTAAGGATATTCATTCAAGCCTGCTCAATAAACAAAAAGCTTTGAATAATAGCCAGGAGTTTATTGTCAAAAAAGAAAAAAACTTTGTATATTCTTGTGCTCCTTTACCATTAAGCCAAAATCAATCTAAAGGAGATGATTTGAATTTGTTTGCTGCTATAACGTCCAGTGCTCTATTGGTGATTGCTCTTTATCCTAAACCTACAACCCATATACGAGTAGGAATGCCGAAACAAGTAAAATCCAACCCCGATTTGACAAAAACCGCTTGTCTTAGTTGGTACCCTGGCTTTTCTCAAAAGCAAACTGTAGGGCCAAGGTTGGCTTACTGTTTCTCAAATGTCATCACTATATTAGAGTTGGTTTCTGCTCAGGTGTCTGAGGAAGATACCTTAGGAGTAGAAATAGCAAGCAAAAAGAGATTTGTGGGCGACGAATGTGTGATATCTCTAGTATGGTTGAGTTCTAAAATTATTTTAGGTTTGACCATATCATCAAGGATTTTAGTATTTGATACAGGACTAGTAAAGTTCAAGCTCAACGAATCCAAAGACTTGAGACTTATAATGTCAGTTGATGCGATTTCCAATCATATAGTATATAACAATCATTTACATGATTTGGTGCCTATCAATGAAAACCTACCTAATGAAAATGCTCTCACTGATACAATAAGTCTATTCAATTCTTTTGAATATACTTTCAAGGCTTTCAAGAAACATGTGTTTATGCTAACCAATAATAACAAGTTTATGATGGGATCCATAGTAAATTGGGAGCATCATATAATGGCTCTTGTGGATTATGGGAAGAAAAACCAAAATATGGCTTGTATTATTACAGCTTTAGAAACGTGTTTCAGAATTTACGTTGGGGATTATGATTTAGTCAGATACAATCTAACAGAACAAGACACGGTTAGACATAAAATTGTTCATGATCAGCTTGTTGGTTTGGTTTTCTTTAGTCTCAAGTTTTGGTTCAGTTCATATAGGTCAGAAGATGAACTCGCCATGAAAGAATTGGAAGAGTTGGTTTCGACCATTTTTATAACAGCAAAGGCAATGAATGTTGGACCTGAGTTTTATGAGTCAATTTATGAATTTTTCGAAAATCATCTGTCGGCTCAAAAGATATTCTTTGAGACTTTAGAATCTTTCATTTTCAAAGAGCAAATCAAAGAATTAACTCCTAAAGTTTTGAAAAACTTGATAATTTTCTTTTCTTCAAATATAAATAATAAGAGGCCAAATTTGGATCGTTTGGAGCAAATGATTTGCTTGTTGAATATCAAAGAAATGGATTTAGACCTTGTCATTTCTTTATGCGAGAAGTATAAATTGATTGACTCCAAAATATTTATTTGGAACTTACTATTGAAAGACTATGCTTCTCCGCTCATGGATTTCCTAATGATGATCAAAAAAATTGTATATAACAAGTCATACTATAAAGAGGAAGATTTGGAGGTTATGACAGATCATTCTTATAAAGTTTACTCCTATTTGACTTATATACTCACAAACAGACAGTATCCTTTGGAAATCCCCATAGAGGCTGCAGAGTTGAAAGAAGTTAAGCTGAACCTTTATTTTATTCTATTTCATGGAAGTTCCATTGAGTGGCCTGAAAAATCAGGAGAAGTCTTTTTTGCCACTGATAATCCCATCGGAGAGCCTTCTTTCCCTTACCTTTATCTTCTATTAGTATATGACACCCAGAAGACCTTGTTGATGCTCAATGAGGTGTTGGAGGATGACTTTTTGAACGAAGACAGTGGTAGAGGTTCTGAGTTCAAAATAAACAGACAGTATATCATTGAGGTATTAATGGATATTTTCAAAGAAAATAGTCAAGTCTTTGGTTTAAAAAGTAAAATACATCTAAGTGTGTTGATTCTTCTGAATTATCCAAAATTTTCCCAGTTTATCAGAATCAGCGACTCATCTTTGGACAGCTTGATTGAAACCATTTGCGACATCAATCAACTTGAAGAAGAAGATTCTACTTTGAGAAATGACTGTGAGTTGAGTTTACAAAGTTTGTTAAGCGTGTATCACCCTACAAATTTGAATGACGAGTTGATTTTTTATTTTGAGAAAAATGGCTTTTATAATTTGCTATTCAATTTGTATAAAATTGAGAAAAATAGTATAAAATTGTTTCAGCTATGGGCAAACCATAAGAAAGGGTTGAATGAGAAGTACGCGAATTTCGAAATTGTGGAATTATGTTTCGAACTACTCGAATATGACCGTCAAAACTTTAAAGATTTAGTAAAACAGAACTTTGCATCTCTCGTGGATGAAGGTAACTTTCATGAACTAATAAGCAGTTTTATACATCATGCGCCTGAACTCAATAAAGAAATTCTCAGATATCATAATCCCCAACAGCAGTACGAATATTTAACATTATTCTTTGACTTAAATGGCCTGTCAGTTGATGATGCGTTTATCTACACTTATATTGAACTGCTCTGTAAGTTCAATTCTAGAGAAACTGTGTGTTTTCTTCAAAGTTTGAAAAAAAATTTTTTCAAAGAGCAAAATATAGTTCAATTGTTGGACATCTTGAAACAATATAATAATATAGATTCTATCATCTACTTGACAAAGGTAGAGAATAACCCTACCAAAACAATAGACGAGATATTATCGTTTTTGGGTTCAAATTTACAGGTTACTGATGAGTTTGATATATCACTTCTTGAGAAAACAATATGGAAATATTTGACGATAGCTACGGAAAAATGTAAAACAGTCACAGAAGAAGACATTAACGAGGGCGAAATCTTATGGATTAAACTCATATCTTTTATCAATAGGTTGATCAAAGATAATGAGAAATTATTATTACAGGAAAACAACCAAGGTACACAGTCTATTGTTGACTTACTCAAACGGGTGCTACAAGAGATTTTCATCAGCTTGATAAATACCAATTTTCAAGAAAAAGATACTAATTCAAAAGACCCGAAATCTTTCAGTAATGTTTTTTTTAAAATTTTTAATCAATTTCTAGAACAACCCCATACAGTTGGTGAAAATAACCCAGAAACTAATATCGGTGACATTAAGGAAATTATTGAAGAAATATTCTTTTTGAATTTGTATCAGCGACAATCTCTCAAAATAACGCTTACTCTTTATAATCAAGAGGTTAA
This sequence comes from Saccharomycopsis malanga, assembly GCA_004014935.1. Taxonomy (NCBI): domain Eukaryota; kingdom Fungi; phylum Ascomycota; class Saccharomycetes; order Ascoideales; family Saccharomycopsidaceae; genus Saccharomycopsis; species Saccharomycopsis malanga. The sequence continues at coordinate 2,648,798 of CP025324.1, forward strand.
TAAAAACCTAGAGATCATAGAGAAAGAAAACTCAAAGGGAGTTACTATGAACTCTACAGAATGCACTTGTTGCGGAAAAAAAATTTGGGGCCGCAAAATTAGCAATAAAATATTTCAAAATTGGGAAGACTTTAATAGAAGAAAAGCCCAGTTTTTAGTCTCGAAAAATAAAGAGCTTGATAGTAGCATTTACATCAACAACTTTGAGTATAAAGACTCGCTTTGGGAAGAGTTAAATGTTGTTATCTTCAAGTGTGGCCATGGTTATCATTTTCAATGCGTTAAGAATTTGGGTGCTACGGAAGATAACTTGAAATGTATTATCTGTGAGAATAACAGTACTAGCTGACCAGTACAAATTTTTAACATAACAAGTTGCATCAGAACAATATTCAACTTTATCAAACCACATTTTTACATGCCGGATAAATACAACTGTGTATATAAATCATCATCCTTCATATTGTAGATTTGCCATAACGAAAGTTTAGCAGCTTCATTCAGAATTACATAACAGCAAGGCCACCTAACAAGTAAGAATGGCTAGGAATAACTTAGTCAAGGGTATGGTATTCAAGGTTCCCTATGCCTTATTCAAGATTCCTCTAGACTCTTCCAGTACTTGATGACATGCATGCTCATGCATGTTTGTATGCATGCATACGCATCTATCGACGTATTGTTCTATAGTAAATAATAAAAATTTCGAATTGTTTCGCGATATTTTTCAACATGTATCAAATCTAAATCACTTACGAGCAATATCACGAATTTACTAGAAGTGATAAGTATAATGATATGTGTGTAAACTTTGTGTAGGAAAAATGATATAAATAGAGATCAAAGGAGCAAATGAAAAGTAGTTTAATTTTCTTTTCAACCACTACAAACATTCTACAGAAGATTTCGATCAAACAAAACAGCAATTAAACCATTACAACTATACAAAATGTCTTTTTTCAACAGCTCTCCATTCTGGGATATTTATGACGCTTTTGACAGAGAATTTTTCGGTCCTGAAAGCAGTGCTATTAGGGTTTCACCAAGATTGTTGAACAAGAAGAGAGAAAATCAAAACGAGTCTAAAGCTTTGACTAAAAAAGATGGTGCGAACAACGAGAATAAAGGGTCATTATTTAGATCACTTGTCAACGATTCCATTTTCAAACCAGACTTTGACCTTGTTCCACCAGTGGACTTGATTGACAAGGAAAATCAATTTGAACTTCATGCCTCTATTCCAGGTGTTCCAAAAGACCAAATTAACTTGGACTTTGACAACGAAACCAAGGAGCTCACCATAAGCGGTACTGTTCCTGAAGTTAATGTTGAAAACAATGAAAAGGGTAGATATTACAGGGAGTTAAGAACAGGGTCTTTTGAGAGAAGAGTTAGATTTGGCAATGAGGCTGAGTTGGACGTTGATAAGATTAATGCTGACTACAAGAATGGTATTCTCACAGTTATTGTTCCAAAGGTTGTTTCTAGCAAGCCTAAAGAGAATATCAGAAAAATTGCCATTTCTTCATCCTGAAATTGAGCTGGCTAAACCGAGCCGCAGCTTGTTTAACGATTTATGAAATAATTGGTGTGTTTTGATTAGTGTAAATATGGGAATAAATATCAGGTTATTAACAAAAAGCTGTAATATTTTGAACGTAGAAAATTTTTTATAACTATAGTAATTTGACTAAATCAAATAAGCGATAATGAACAAACACTTTTGCAAGCGTAACTCTTCATGTAGTGGGTAGAACAGGCTTGATGGGTGTGTTAGGCTGAGCTGTCTGACCAACCAAGTTTTGTGAAGTAGGGTTTAAGACAAATATCATTAGATTACGCTAAGCGATGATAATTCTTTAGGGAGCTCGTCATGACACTGAGCTAGTCAAATAATATAAACATAGCAAAATGAGCGTAAGAGTCTGGTTCTACAATGTACAGTTTCCTTTAATATAATGCATTTGAATCAAATAATTCTATATAAGCAACTTTGTATGCTATCATGTAAAAATATCAAAATTGTTACTCATCATCACTTTCTTCACCGTCAAATCCTTGAAACCCTTGGACTTTACCATCTTCATTCTTGCCTAACCAGCCATCTTCACTGTTGTCACTGTCCTCTTCAGAATCAGCATCCACAAGGCCCATAACATCGCTGACAGGGACTAAGATATCTTGGTTTGGATCAGTAGATGAGACATTGTGGGAAGTAGTGTTCAAAAAAGTATATAAGTACTCATTATTTTTAGACGTATTGATGATGTCCTTAGCAGCTCTGTTGATGAATCTTTGGATTAGTTTCAAAGAGTTAGTAAACTTCATTTTGTTCTGATTGATATATCTGCCAAACTGGTTCAAAATTGCTTTTAACCATATCAAATTGAATTCAAAATGTTGAGACTCGACAATAAATTCACCAAAGAATTTAAGTAATTGATATAAGTATACTTCGGGGAAGTCAGACAAAATTAATTTTATATCTTTGATTGGAATGGATTCAAAGGCTTTTAATATCAAATATGTTTCATTCAATCTAAATGCCATAACCAAGGCAACAAGATAGTTCTTGCTTTCCAACTCTTGCAATATAGCTTCTGGAGTTATATCCACATCCAAGTCAAATGGGTCAAACACTACTCTGGAATCAACAGAATAGATCAACAAACCCTCTGTAGAAGCTGCTGCGAAAGCATTGGCAGTTGGAGAAAAGCTTAAGGAAGTGACCCTAATTTCTGGTCTGGTACGTCGAAGAGAAGGATCGCCTCTGTTGGACCCAGGTAAAGAATTATCGATTCTATCCTCCAAATCCGACAATTCACCTGCAGAATCAATAAGATCCAAATTAACACCATCTGCAGTTAGTTTAGCACTATTGAGCTTTTGTAATGTGCCATCCAATGCCATGTTTTCAGATACTTTGAACCTTCTCAACAAGACTTCATTTGCAATATCATATATACATATAGAGTTATTTTTACCACCGCAGATGAGTACGCTACCATCGAAACTGTAAGCGACAGTTGTGAAAAACTTTGATCTTTTTGAGTTTTGCGATGTAAAGGCGTCATTCAAGTGTCTTCCACTGATAATATCTTTTTTCACATCAATATTGCCAATCTGTTTAGCATTCTCAATGTCCCAAAACGAAATTTGGCCGTCTAACGAGGATACCGCTAGCTGTTTAGAATCAGGCTTCATGGCAATTGCTAGCACATCAGAATACAATTGTATTGGTTCCACCAGCTGGGATCTTCCAAAAATATCCCAAATTCTTATTGTCTTGTCCCAACTGGCACTTGCAAGTACTGAGTTTTCCGACCCAAACGATATATGGGACACTGGACCTTCATGGCCATTGAGACTATCTAAAAGTTGGCCAGTTTGGACTGACCAAACAAAAATTTCAAACGAATTCAAAGAGCTAGCAGCAATGACTTCTCCACTTGGATCAACTGCCAAACTGTTAAACTGGATCCTTTCTGTAGTAGAAGTAAACGTTCTGAAGTTTCTATATCTTATTAAATCCCATGCTCTTACAGTACCGTCCAAAGAGCACGAGAACAAAACCTGGCCCTTTTTGGCAAATTGAACACATGTCACAGCACTCGTATGTTCTTCAAATGTGTTTAAACAAAAACCTGAAGCAATGTCCCAAATTTTGATCTTTCCATCATCACTTGCTGTGACAACTCTGGATCCATCTGGTGAATAACAAAGACAATTCATGGAGTCAAAATGCCCCTGTTGTTTTAAAATATAGGATTCAGATTGCCATTCATACACCAATAATTGCCCCAACTTGGCAGATCCAAATGCTAGCCATTCACCACTGGAATTTACTTCTATGGTGTTGATAGCATTCTGGCCTAATGAAAGTTGCTGTATTAAGGTGAAAGAAGGCAATTCATACAATCTGAACTCACCATTGGAGAAACCAACAATCAAAAGGTTAGAGTTTGCATGAAAAGCACTTGACTTCACAGTAGCATGATCGGGAGCTAAAAAGTAATTACGTTTGGTTATTCTCCAGCTCATCTTATTCAATGCCACATTTTCTACCTCTTCTTCACTGTCGCTATCGTCGCTCTCATCTTTTGGTTTTTTGGTATATTCCCATTGAAGTAAGGCACCATCTTTACTCAAGGTATATATGATGTCTTGTTGTTCACTGAAAAAGGCATTTACCACATAATCTCTATGGCCTGCCAAAGACATTTTAGCGTTTTTATCGTCCGATTGTAGCGACCATACTCTAGTGGTCATATCTTTAGATGCTGTAAGAAGAAATCTAGAGTCTTTGGACCATACTATTGAAATGATATCATTATAATGGCCAGACAACTTTCTGAATTTGACAAATGGGGCAAATTGTCTATCATTGTAATTCACCTCATCCTCATCGGTAGTGTTGCTGTTAGAAGAAGAAAGCTTCCATATCTGTAAAAGCCTACCACTGGCTATGGCAAAATACTTCCCATCCGGAGAAAACTTTATATCATCAACACTAGTATGGAAATTGAAATGATGAAGCGTTTGTCTGGTTTTAAAATTGACTAGAATTGCTCTGCCATCAACATCTACCGATAATAAAAGTGTATTTTGATCATTCAACGCTATTCTCTTTATGTTTTTGCGATGCTGATAATCAAAAGTAAAAGATGTATTGTTGATTAAATCAAACACTGAAATTCTATTTCCAACAGGACTCAACAAAGTCTTTCCATCTTTTGTATAAACAATATTGGCATTTCTGTACACCGTGCCAAGCAAGTTGGAAAACTTGAAATCAGACTTCATATTTCCTATATGTTGTCAGCACAACCAGTTGAACCAAATTATTTATATAGTTTATTATATATATATATATATATATATACCGATGAAAAATTGAAAAAAAAAAAAATTTCTAAGGCATCGCTGCGGGTAACAGCATCTTGCATGATACTTTTTCATGCGATTTGGCCATAATTGACAGGGTGGAGCGAGTGACCATTATAAGGACATAATAGTATATTATTATCACAATAACTATTGTTGGCGGAAAAAACAAGTTTTGGCAGTCTGATACTTCCGGTTGAACATGTTTAACAGTGTGTTTAAGACAGGGATATATGCCCATTATACGCCAAGCTCTACGCCCAGTTTCACGAATACACCATGGGTGGTATATACAGCCAAGAGTCATAAAACAAAACAACAAGTATCGTTATTCAAGTTCGACAAAAAATTATTTGAACAATTCGTGTATGATAATGCAAGCGCATCGTTTAGTAATCTAAACAGAAGCACTTATAAGCTCATATTAGCAGAAGCAATCAGCTACGTCAAAGCATATGTCAATAATTTGATCAAATTCAAGCATCCCAACATTTTATCGGTTATCGAGCCGCTAGAGGAGCGCCAAAATAGTTTGATATTTGTAACAGAGTTGGTTACCAGCGATTTGAACAATTTCATGAAAGGAAATACTGGGAAAGAAGAGGAGAATCAATTAATTTTAATTAACGGCTTGCTGCAGATATGCGGGGCTTTGAATTTCTTACATAACAATGCGAATATAATCCATTTGAATATCTTTCCGCCAAGTATATTCATCACCGAAAAACTTGACTTTAAACTCTCAGGCTTCAATTATATACAGAAGTGGGACGATAATGGTCCTAATCGGTATGATTTCATTGCTCCTGATGAAAGGTTTCCTAAGTTTTTAAGTATAAACTTTGATTACACCGATCCTACTTTATTGCTTGATCATGATTTGACTTATGCAAACGATATCTTTTCCCTAGGATGCGTTATATATTATGCACTTAATGCCCAACCTGGAAAATCCTTTTTCCAGTCTAATAATGACTTGTATGATTATAAAGCAGCAGTGAATAGGGTCAAAACAAGCGGAGTGAAGTTCAAATTTGATGATTCTTATTTGGCTCAAAACTTCAATATGCTCATAGATACAAATCCCCAGGCCAGAATATCTATAGAAGAGTTTAAAAATTCCAGTTTTTTCAATAACGAATTACTCAATTCACTTGATTTTGTCAATAATTTTAACTCCAAAACTCTTGTGGAAAAAAACATTTTTTTGAAAGGATTTAATTCCAGAAACTTCTATGAGAAATTTCCAAAATTTTTGCTCATTGACAAGTTCTTACCCATACTAAAAGAAACAATATCTAATATTGCCAATATCGTGATATTTCCTATAACTCTAACATGCATATTCAAAGTTTCTAAAAACCTTTCCAACTTGTCATTTGTTACTTTATTGTTAGATGTCTTCAAGCCTATTCCTATCAAAAGCAACAAGAAAACAGTGGAGCTCAATATCATTAGTTTCACAGAGATTCAAATCATTATTCTCGACAATTTGAAACATATTTTGAATAAAATTAATACTTCCACCTCAGGCAATTTCAAAAAAGTGGAAAAATCATTTTTGGTCCCATTAATCAATAATGTCCTCGCTGATGGCGCTGTTTCTATAGAGCAATTACAGACAGAAGCTACAAGTAACGCTGTTTCGAATGCTTTCAATACCATAAAGACCTTGGGACAAGTATCGCCTGAAAAATTGAAAATACAAGAAAAATTTTTGGCAAACTTGTCTTTAATCATTTCCACTTTACAGAATCAAACCAATAATGGCTCTGGAAAATTCATTGAAACTGAGGTTCTTCCCAAAGTTCTTCAGGTCTTCAAACAAACGGGGTCCTTAACGATACGTGTAGAAGTCTTGAAAAATTTCATTAAGTTGACAAAAGAGAAAGTTGTCAGTTCTGCATACGCTACCAAAAAAATCATACCACTGCTTATTGCTCTCAAATTGAAAAATAATCAACTAATTTTACAGGCTTTGTTGGAGTTTTATACTCTATATTTGGACGAGGATTTGTTTGACAAGTCTTTAGTTATTGATACTATCCTTCCTGAGCTATTGAAAGTGGGCTTCAACAATAATGAATTAACCATTGAAAACTTTAATGAGTATTTCGCCCTAATAACAAAACTTCAAAATAAACTTAAAGAAAAACATATCGTCTATTTGGAGAAATACAACGATAAGAATATCATTAAGAAAAATACCTTTCAGAATAGCAGTAATTCATTAGATTCACCTATGAATTCACCAGTCAACCAGGAACAAATTGCGACATTTGAATCGTTGGTTAACGGAGGCAAAACGAAGGATGCCACCGAAGCAAATAATGAACTGGTTTTCAATAGCATCGTGGCCTCTCCTGATTCATTCCATACACCGGAAGCAAATATTTTTAGTGGCACTTTTGGTGATTTAAACAACAGCCCTTCCAGTCTAAATCAAAATTTGGCCACTTCCTTGAATTTAAATACCAAGCCCTTACCTTCACAGCCTACTACCAATTTTAGCGATATCTTAACTCCTTCAAATAAGAAAAACTTGCTGCGACTGGTGTCTCCATCTATCAATGCGTTGACACCTACCAAGAATACTAAACGTGGTGGTTTCCCAGATTCCTCTTCTTTGGGAACGGTGCTGAACAGCAATCTGGTAGATTTACACAGTAGCTCTTTCAACGCTCTACAAAACAACAGCCGCAGCAGTACTCCGGTCAGCACTAGCAGCAGCGCCATTGACTGGTCTCTGGAGACTACCAAAATAAATGCTGGTAAGTTGACATTATCTTCCAATAATGTTCTAAAGCCAAAGAGCAGATCTGCCTCAAGTACTAACGTCACTCAAACTAATAACTCTCCTGGTTTTCCTCCGGGATTTTCAGCTGGCTTGATTCAACCGAAAAAAGCAGGCACTAGTTTGAATAGTCATGGTACAATTGAGTCACAATACAAAAAAGCAAGCGACGATTTTTTTGATAGTTTTTTATGAATATGGAGATTCAAAAAATAGATGAAGCAGTTTGGTAAATGCATTTTGTAAGCCTTGATGATTTTGCAGGCGTCTTACCAAGCCCTTAAGTAGCTGAGCTAGTACAAGTGGAGAGCCAAAATTTTAATCATATTAAATTTTAGAATGATATATTAATAAAAAAAATAGTGTAAATTGACTATATCGTTGTAGAAAGACAAAAAAGAAAATAAATTGAAGTTTTTTAATTATTACAGTTTAAAATCTGCTTTGATTTCCAGTAATAATCTATCGAGTACTTAATTTATCGTTAGAACATCAAACTAAGTTCTGCCTACTTTTGTTGGGATTTGAGCTATATAGAAGCTACATTAAGCTGACTACTACACTTATGTAAGCTTTTGCACAGTTTCTAGTAAAAAATTTTATCAAAAAAACTTCTATTTATAAGAGCATATCCAATTGGTTGGTATTTTTGTTGACACCGTCCGCAGTTCGGCCGCGTGGTCTAGTGGTATGATTCTCGCTTTGGGTAGCGAGCCTGATTAAAATCGGGTTTACCAAGTATGCGAGAGGTCCAGGGTTCAATTCCCTGCTCGGCCCAACTTTTTTTTTTAATTTTTTTATGTTTATACTTTAGTGAGGAATATAATCAAACAAAATAATCACAGCCAAACCACGCATTCATTCTAGTTATTTCGCAACTACAGATAAAGGCAATAAGAATCGTAAACGTGAATAATAACACGATTAAAGAACATAAATGTAAAAAATGAAGAGAAGAAGGTGAGGAAACGACATAGTATAGAAAAAATTGAAAACGTAACAAAAATATTTGTATGTGGTCAGCAAGAAGATAACCAAAATGAGCGAAGTTGTTTGACTGGTATTATTATCCCAAAGCTAAGAAAAAAAACTCGGCAATGAGCAAGAACAACCGTATCGAACAATCGCATATCGTGAAGCACGACAACTTTATACACGAACGTACATATATAAATATATAGAACGAGACAAAAAATGTGTTTAAATACTTATAGACGAATCAATGTGGAAAATTTTTTAAATCCACACTAAATGTGATACCAAAGACTGTCGTATAAGTAAAAATAAAAGGGCATGAAAGTCACAATTCAAAAGTCTTTGGATTTTCTAGCCAAAAGTTTTTCTTGAAACTTGTAAGTTTCACCGTCAGCACCGGAGTCCTTGATAACAGCAACTCTCATAGTGGCCAACAAATTGTGAGCGGCGTTAGAGTGAGCGTAAACACCACCACTGAAAGCAGTGGTGGCGTCCTTTCCGTAGGAAGTTCTTATTAAAGGTTGACCACCTGGATGTTCGGTGATGAAGCCGGAAACGTCATGCACAATACCAGAGATCAAAACTAAGCCCTTTCTTTCCTTGCAGACCTCAAAAAAATATTGTTTGTCCCAAAGAGGCAAGGATGATAAAGGAGTACCCCAATCCAATTGAGCCTTCATTCTGTCCAATTTCTTTTGTTGCTGTTGAACTAATCCCTGTTCGATAGCGTTACGGGAAAAGGTTTTCAAGTTGTAAGCCAAGCCGACCTTAGAACACAAGTAAATGACAATTTTTGTTGGGTCGTATTGATACCATTTGATGGCATTTCTATAATCCGATGGGAACTCATGGTGGAAGTTATGATAACCTTCGCCAAAAGTGACAAGAGCAGTCAAAACATGGTCTCTAGGGGTTCTAGTGTCATCAAAAGGCTGTTCACCAATCCAGTGGGCCAACGAGTTTACGCAGAAAGTAGCTTGTTGAATAACAAAAGCTTTTAAAATACCACCATAGATGAAACCACCAAGATAGTCACCCCAGAAGTAACCAGCTACCAAGGAAGGAACGACAAAACTGGAAAATAACATAAGAATAATGTAATGTCTGTGTTGGACTCTAACAACCCAGTCGTCAATCAAATCACTAATGTCAGCTCTAGCTCTGTATCTTGGGTTTGGCTTTTCCAACATCCATCCCATATGACTATACCAAAAACCTTTTCTAGCATCATAAGGGTCTCTCTTGGTGTCTGTATATCTATGGTGAACTCTGTGAGAATGGGACCACCATTTGATAGAACCTTCGATGGAGGAAGCGCCAAAAAAGGCATAAAAAAGTCTGACAGGTAGTCTGGCAGAATAAGCCTTGTGAGCCCATAATCTATGATAACCAGCAGTGATAGACAAACCACCAAAGATGTAAAGAACAACAGCTAAGACAGCAGTTTTCCATTGTAAAGGACAGACGCTCATTAAGGAAAAGCCAAACACAGGGACGGCAACAACCAATATGAAGTTCAACCAATTGATATGTTGATGCCAGTTGCTCCAAGTGTATGGTTGTTCTGAAATATGCTTAGCCTTGGCATATTTGGCTTTCTCAGCCTTGTCCTTTTCCAAAAGAGTGTTTAAACTGTCCTTTGCCATCTCCTCGGCAGTAACATTAACAATCTCCTTATAACCCATGAGCTTACTGGCAACGCCACCAGCAACAACTCTTCTGATAGGCTTGTTGGTACCGGCAGCAACTGCATTAGCAGAAGTGATATCCACCGACTCGATTCCCGAAGACGACATCTTGATACGTTATATCACTAATATTGTTAAGCAAGTATGCTGGTTACCTGTCACTTGCAAAGAGAAAATAAGGGAAACAAAAATATAAGCGAAAATCTAATTACTTATATATGCTCAGGCCGATCCTTGTCTATTTATTTCCTGGGCTTGTTCTCTTTTTTTCTTTTGAAACAATTAAAGTCTCAATTTGCTTGTGGCTTGCTAGAGGAAATAGCGTGGTGTGAGCAACGGTTGGAAGGTAAAAGGAAAAGAAACAATCTGCTTGTTCCGTTGGAGGTGATGAGATGCTCTGATTCGAGGCGTCTTTCCTCTACCTTTTTTTTTGTTGGGGATTGGTCGTAGGATTTGTTGGAGAAAAAGAAAAATACAAGGTGCGCGCACCCTGACAGTATAAGCTGTGTTGCAAGTCGTATACCGTATACTATTGTATGGTACTGAATATATGTATGCTCTTATGAAATAGTTGTTGTTCTTTGGGACTGATTGTGGAGGGCTGGGGTATGACTATGGTTAGTAATTACAAGGCCATATTATTAGTGACTATATCCTGAGAATGTGACATGTATTTGATGATTCTTATATTAAAATGTCATACGTAATTGATATACACTGGACTCGAAATATAGAATCATTGTTATTATGTCATATTAGGAATTCCATGTCCCAACTGTCAAACCTCGTTTAATGTAGAAAAAAATATTAAAATGCCGTATGATTCAAAAAACATTGCATATAATTAGTGATTTCCATATTCATGGCCTTTATTTGCATGACAATTGGGCAATTGGATTTTATCTAACTCTCTAAATACTCAATTAATGATGGGTTGTTTTCGGTAATTTGTTTTTTGAATAAAAGCAACAAAGAAAACAACCACTTATCAACAATTACTTGTAGATTACAGATCTCATCAATTATTTATGAGTGTAGTTATTATTGAAATATGCTGCATATAGTATCGATAGATCAGTTATTTAATAAAATAATTTAATTTTGATAAAGCGTTAGGCATTGATAGCCAAATGAATATAAGTTTGTATAAAGTATTGAAAAACAGCTACTGATGTAAAAAATTCAAACTTGATAAAAATATCATGAGTCTCAATGGGAGAATAAAACATAAGCTAAATAGAAATTGACGTCCCTTAGGTTCTCACGTCAGGCTCATTGCGACCTAAAAACTCCTTTATTTTTAAGAAGCTAGTGACTTGTTCAATGTCAGTTTTCAAAAAGTCTTGGGCATCCAACTTGTAGCTGTCTTTGTCACTAGTATGTCTTTCAACATACAATCTGACAGTAGCGCCAGAAGAGCCTGTACCAGACAATCTTACAACGAATCTCGCACCATTAGACAATTTCACGTACAAACCTTGGTTGGAAGAAACGGAACCATCCAAATCAGTGTAGCTGAAGTCACCGGCTTCTTTGACAGTAATACCACTGGCAAACTCAGAACCAACAAATCTGTCATCTTTTTCTACAAAGTTTCTCAAATTGTCGACCAAAGCCTTAGCACCTTCAGAAGAAACATTTTCATAATCATATCTAGTGAAAAAGGTTCTACCGTACTTTTCCCAAAAGCTTTCTTGAACAATCTTGATGGTGGCACCACCTTCCAACTCAGGGTGTTTAGCGTCGTAAGCAGCCAAAACATTCAACCAGGCAACAATTGCCCATAAACCGTCCTTTTCTCTTACATGGTCGGAACCAGTACCAAAGGACTCTTCGCCACATATGCTCAATTTCTTAGCATCGAACAAAGCACAGAAGAATTTCCAACCAGTTGGAACCTCGTAAACGTCAAGACCCTTGGATTTGGCAACCAAGTCGATAGCTCCAGAAGTTGGCATGGAACGGGCCAAGCCGTACACACCGGTCTTCTGGAAATAAGGAATAGAGTCAGAGTATTCTGCAATGATGGCAACAGAGTCACCTGGAGATACGAAAGCACCTGCACCATAAATCATATTTCTGTCGCCATCACCATCAGATGCAGCACCAAAAGCAATTTTTTCCGAATCCACCTTTTCAACCAAAGACTTTGCGTAGGTTAAGTTAGGATCTGGGTGTAAACCACCAAAGTCAGATTTAGGAACAAAGTTCTGGATGGAGTTCAATGGCAAACCTAATTCTTCAACGAAAATGGCTTTACCATAAGGGCCAGTGACACCGTTTAAAGCGTCGAAAAGCACTCTGAAGCTTCCTCTTCTTCTATCGATGAATTGTTTGATTAAGTCGAAATCAAAGATTTCCTTAACCATATCTACGTAGTCTTTAGTGGAATCGATGATCTCCACCTCCAAATCGCCATAGTTTTTAGTGCCAATATGGGAGAGATCCACATCAGGCAAATTTTCAACAATTTTGTAGCTTTTCAAAGATTTGGCGGCATTGAACATTTTATTTGTTACGGACTCAGGAGCTGGACCACCGTTGGCCAAGTTATATTTAATGCCCATGTCATTGTTTGGACCACCAGGATTGTGGGAAGCAGTCAAAATAATGCCACCAGTGACTTTTTCTTTGAAGGTTCTGATGATATGGGAAGTAGCTGGGGTGGACAAAATACCATTCTGACCTAGAACCAACTTTTTCACGCCATTGGCAAGGCCAATCTTGGCAATGATATTGATAACATGGTCATTGTAATAACGACCATCTCCTCCAACAACTATAGTGGAGTCCTTGGCCCCTTCTGGAATCGAGTCAAAAATGGCCTGGATAAAGTTTTCGGTATAGTGCTTCTGTTGGAACACAGTAACCTTTTTTCTGAGACCAGAAGTGCCTGGCTTCTGGTCATCGAAAGGAGTGGTTGGAACTTGGGTAACTTTGAAAGACATGCTGATCAAGTGTAAGTTTTTTATGGAACCAAATTCTAGTAATAGCGGATACAACAAAGAAAAGAACAATCCAACGGTGATGTACTTCCAATGGATATCCATACACTTATATATATGTATATATATATATATATACCTTGTGGTAGATCAATTGTGACAGCAACCGCAAGTGAAAAGCATGAAAATAAGCCTCCTTTATATACTATGCTTAATTACTACCAGCAATCGTTCGCTCGCCAAAGATCCGCAACGCAGATTTTGGACACGCATGGAAGCACGCCTGGAAACGTGGAGGAAGCTTGTCTAATTGCAACGGGGACCGAAAATAGGAGCCAATGAGAGGCCAAAACCCTGCTTTGAAGCTGTTAGAGACACTACAGAACCAAAGAGTTATTGAAATAAACGTTTATTGGACTTGCTTGTTTGGTGGAAAGGGGTTTGTATGAGTAAATTTCATCCCAATTTCATAACTTGTTCGAACAAGGAGAATGAAAAATTTGAGTATATGTATATATCAAACAAATTATTTTACAATATTACAGAATTTACTGATAATGGGCCAATTTATATGAGTGGATCCAATGTCAAAAATAGAGAAAAAGGAGTAAAATTATCATGTCCTCTCCTGAAATGGACCGCTATAGTCATCTTGTTTGAGAAAAACTCAAATTTTCGACTATCGCGGTGAGTAATGAGAGTATTTATCTTGTTTGCACTAAAATAGGAACTGATTACAGAGACAAAACAGCACCAGAGTGTTAGCAAACTGACAAAAAAGAAATAAAAAGAAAATAAAAAATTGACATTGAAATCCCATTTACATCAATGGCCCATGGATTACAAAAGAAGAATCCGTTTTACTGCTTGTAGTCCTGAATCCCAAATGAGGATTCAAATGAACAATTCAGTAGCAAAACAACCCTTCTCGTGAATTCTCAAAACCCATTTTGATCAATTAAACCTGTATTGAGAATACAAAAACATTAAAAATTTTCCATTAAAATAAAACAAAAACCACAGTCAAATTTAGTTTTCTGGGACTTCTATTTCACCTTCGTTAATAGCGTCAATGATATCATGGGCTGGCTTACCGTCAACACGGGCACCAACAGATTGAGCAGTACCCAAGATTTCCTTGACAACGGAAGTCAAGTTCTTACCGAAAGACTTGTGTTGCATCTTCTTGGCAATCTCAACAATCTCAGTGAATGGAATGTTACCGGTGTGCTTAACGTTCTTGACCTTCTTTCTGTCTCTTGGAGCTTCTTTCAAAGCAGTGATAACCAAGGAAGAGGCAGCTGGGACAACAGAGGCTTGAGCTTGACGGTTTTGGATCTTCAATTGAACAGTGACCTTAATACCCTTGAACTCTTTGGTAGCCTTAGCAATATCTTCACCAACCTTCTTTGGAGACAAACCTAATGGACCAATCTTTGGGGCCAAGGCAGATGAAGCACCAACTTCACCACCGACGGCTCTCAAGTAAAGGTACTTAACTTCATTTGGGTCAAACTTTGGAGGCATTTTGGTTGATAGTACTTTTTAATTTACTGTTGACTGGTGGTCTCTAAATTCTAAAAAGAGGTAACTAACAATTTGCGTTAATATTTGAATTTTTCAAATTTTCTTTTCTGAGACTGCTTCACACTGTAGCCGCCTAGTACCAAGGCTCTACCTGGAAGGAGAAAGAGCTACGTTAACTATGAGATCACGTGCATTATATATGAAGAAAAGTGAAAAATTAGTGACAGGTTTTTCCATGCCTGAGACTAAATAGGGCTAGGACAATGCATGTGACTAGCAGGTGATTGTGGCAATAAATTAGTTAGCCCTAATAATGTCAGATATCCGTATTGAGATATTGACCCATTGCTGTGTTACATTGTAGTAGAGTTGATACGATATATGCCTTTAAAAATCTAAAATATAGTTAAACGGATATGGCGAGCACAAGTATAGTCCAATATGTTATAGATATGATACAAATTTTTAAGACTTTCAAAACGTAAAACTTTTATTCATTTACTATAGCTATGTATGTCGTGATTTAAGCAGCTCTTTCAGCAAAACTTTGAATAACACCCTCGGCAGTCAATGGGTATTCCTTATATTCAAGAGTGTCATCGTCCTTCAAAACAATGTTTGGTTGAACAAATTGCTTTCTTGGTAACTTCTTGGCCAAGACGGCGTCTCTAAATTTGGCAATATCGTCAGGCACACTGCTTCTGTCCAAAAACAACTTGGAGCCGTTTTCGTAGTCCGCACTACTCTTGTAAATGTGCAATTCCCTCAAATATCTACCGATAGCAGGTTGACCAACCGATTCGATCTTAGACTCATCCAAGACAACTTTCAAGTCAGAAAAGTTGTCCTTGTCGGTATATTCAAACTTGACAAAGTCTTCGCCGGCCTCCAAGAAAGTTTTCAAAATAGAGAATCTGGCTTGCATGTGTGGTTGTCCCCATTTCTTGGTGTTAGGATCCCAGAACTCCAAACCAACCAAACCTGCTCTGGCCATCAAAAGGTAACCAATGTGAATGATTTCGTCTTGTCTCTTTTTGTCAGTGACACCAAAGATGTTTAACAACTCACGGTTGGTGATTAAGTACATAGCAACAGATTCAGCACGACATTCTTCGTAAGGACCTGCAAGTCCACCAATACCAAAGACAGAACTCCAAGTGGAATTCTTTTTGTAGAAAGTTTTCACTGGTTTACCGTCCAAACCAATTGGTGGGTTGTTGATGTCAAAGTTGTACTTGTCGTCAGATTCCTGAACCAACAATTTACCTGAGCCGTGCCCCAATAACTCGTGGATACCAACTTGAACTTCGAAGGCTTCACCTTGAGTGGCCTTGAACAATTCATTGAGTTTTTCATCAATGAAAGTGACAGGCTTGTCCGATGGGTCCTTAGCATTCAAGATGTTACCCAAACTGACGTTCTTGAAACCAATGTTCATACGGATGTCGTCATAGTTTGGAATGTTGATACCTGCTGGAATACCACTACCGGCAAAGGTAATAACTTCCAAGGAGGTGAAATCTGGTGGAGTGAATTTATCTTTTTCAAAAGCTTTATCCCACGGTAAGGTTTGAATAAACTTTTCAGCATTTTTCACCAAGTTACCAAACTTTTCAGTACGTTCTTTATTAACAGTACTGACCAAACCTTCCCATTCGCCTCTAATACCATATGGGTCTCTGTAAGTTTCAATGAAACCAATGTTGCTTTCTACGCTTGGACCAATATCCTTAACCCATTTTCTTTGGGATTCCTTGTGAGCCTCCAAAGAACCGGTTTTGAAAGACTTGGCATAAGCTTCCAACATAGCAACCTGGGTTTCATTAGCAGCGTATTCCTTGGCCTTTTCAAAGTTTTCTACAATATGAGCAAACTCCTTGTGGTGGTCACCAAACTTGATTGTTAAAGTAGCATCTCTGCCATCAATTTGAAATTGGATTGGCTTTTCTGGATACTCTTCAGGAACAGTATTGGTGGTTTCAGAAGAAGCCACTAGCAAGTTGAATTCTTTGGAAGAGATTTTTTCCACTCTGGTGTTTTCTGGGAGAATGTTGTGGGTAGTTAAGACTCTGTTTACGGCTTTAGCTTCGTTGTCAGTGAAAGGTTGTCCGACATAATAGGAGGAATTGAGATGTGTTTTATCCTTGTTGAAACCTAACAAGATGTCATTTTCATTAACAGAGAATATTTTGGCGCTGATACTGTTGTACAACTCAACAAGTTGAGCATCTTTGCTGAAGTCAACAATTTGTTTGAATGCAGCGTCATCAATTCTTGGAATAAACTTCACATCACCAAAAGATTTGAAGTTTCCCAAGTTTCCCAAGAACTGAGAGGCGTATTCCAAGTATCCAACAACTTTGTCTTCACCAACTTCTTTCTTTAAATTGGTATAGTCTCCGTTGACAGCTTTATGGACCCGGAGAACCAAATCAAAAATTGGCTCTGATTCATTGCTAACCGATCTCAAGACAGCTCTGGAACCCCAATGACTGGCCTTGTGTAAATAGTAAGCATACTTCTTTTCCTTGGCAGTCAAGTTGTCAAAATGCTGTTTAGCACTGAAAGAAGTGATTGGTGGTTTTTGGTCAGCAAAAAATTGAGACGACATTCTTTTAAATATTAAAGGCCTGAAGAAGCTTTTCATATAACGGGGAAGGATAGAACCAGGAATCAAACAAAAAAGACTTATTTTGATAAACTAAAAGAAAACGTATATGTTTATATATACAATGGCTGTAGTATGAAAGAGGAAATGCTATATTTCACCGTTGCAGAGTTCATCCTATCTTAGCGCACTTCTACCATTACTGGTAAATATTTTTCTTCCGTGGGCTTTTTGGTCGTCACGTACATCAGTGGGCCCAACATGTTCTACGCACTTTCACCAGAAATTGCAATATACTGGTGCCTTAGACAGAGTAAACTATGCTGGAGGTACACGAAAAACGCTATCATGAACTTTTTTTGGTTAAAAAAAAGTCTGTACTAGTCAACGGCGTAACGTATTGACGCCTTTTATATGGTACGGCCTAAAGGCCACCCACAGGAATGGCACTGCAAACTTATTTACCTTAGTATTTTGGACCATCTGCCCCTTCAATATTGGCTATTGTTGATTTCGAGGTGATTTTTGCGTGGGAATTTGAACCCCATGATACATGAGACGTAAAGGTAATGAAACGATGCTATATGATAGCAGTTTTTCCCCAATATCTAAAAATTGTTCAAAGATGAATCGAACAACAATCAATTACTGGTTATTTTGGCAAACAATGTCATAAAAACATGCTAATAAACCATAGTTCGATCGTAGTCAAGTAAAATAAGTAAGAAACGACCACTTATTCTAAAGCCTGTTGTGTATTACAAACCAATTTTTTTTTTACATAAATAGAGATTCATATAAAAAAATAAAGGCGTTATATGGTTTCAGAATAAATTAAAAGCATAAATATCATTCTATAAATGTTCATATTGGTCATTTATCATGCTTGAGCGTTGTTTCTTGAACTTCCGCGATGTATCTAGCACTTCTGATTTTTATTCTCAATCTTCATGTGACTACCTTCACATACTCAATAAGGGACAAATCTTGGCGAGAAAATAAATTGACAGAAATTAGAAATTTTGATACAAACTTATCTCGTACTAATACCTTTCGCTCTCAATAATTGTTATGAATGCTAATATCAAACGAGAAACTCTGCATTGAAACTAACAATTTACACCTACAAACCAAAAAGACAACCTAAATGCTAATGCTAATTTACACAACCGGCTGAAACTCAGAAAAGGCATAGAATAGCTGACAATATATATTAGTATAGATTTATTAGCAGGGTTATGTGCCCGTACATACAGTATATTATTCGATAAAGTAGTATATATGACATACTCTTCTTTATTACTTTATTTTATTCCTGCAGGTAGCAATATGACCAAAAGCTTTGAAACATACAAGAAGCAGCAGATCATTGCAAATTCCTTGGAAAACCAAGATTTTCTTTTGATTAGTTCAATGGGTGCGTTTCAGACAGTTCCAGCAAACCGCAAGAAGGAGAAGCAGACAGTTACTTCTAATAAGCCCACATCAATAGCGCAGGCAAAATACGAGTTGTTGAAAAAGTTTTGCGAAAAATGAGCTTAGTTTTTTGAGCAGGACATATTGTGCTATATTGTGTGACATGGTAAGCTAGACTTCATGAGTTAGTGTTGACAGACGAGATACAATACTCCCAGTTCTTATCGTTCCCTACTGTAGATGAACAAATTGAATTGAAGATAATCACAAATGTTCTTTTTTTACCAGAATAATCAGCAAAAAACATCACTAGAGGGCTATTAATGTAGTTAATCTCACATATTCAATAAAGTAGTTAATATTACTCAACTAATACTACAGAGTTTGGACCAGAATTCCCAAATTGTGATAGGAATATATGACAATACTAGGGAACTGGTACCGGAAAATCATCAAGGTCAGCAAGAGGAGCTCATTTTGAAAAGAATTGAGAGCTTGTGTAAAAATGTGGTAAAGCTTTCATGATAAACCAGTAGTTATGACGATCGGGAGGCAGCTTACAGGTGTGTTATTTTGCAAAGAAGGTTCAATTGGACTTCTGTTTCTAACAGCAAAAAACACAGTATTTTGTAGGCAACTACAGTGTCATGGAATGGATCAACGGGAATACAAAAAGAAGAACACATTTTGAACAAAGAGCAAGTGGCCTTGCTGCACTGCGTTTTCAATAGAGAATAGAGGAGTTTAATATGTGTTATGATGAATACAAATTTTATTGTATCTATTTATTTTTATTGATTATCTTGGTTTTTACTGTAGAGTATCGGAATCTCTCAATTAAGCAAGAAAACACAGACCTGTGCAACTACCAGAGAGATAATTTAGGTACTGTCTGATGCTTTTTACTCAATTCACTGGGTATCAAAAATGAAGTGTCTTTAAGGGGTATCTTTGGTAGCATTTGAAAGCGTATTCATATTCAGGTCTGCATGATAATGTACAGTACATAATACAATTTTGCTAGCTGAAGATACCTAGCCAATTTTGAGTTACAGCCTGAAAAGACATATCAAACAATTACAGAATAAAATGGATTTATAAAAATTTGATGTGTTAAAGATGCATGTTCTGATAAAAAACCGTAACGAAGATAGCAATGGAAATTAAGTATCGAATAAGCTACGCTGGAGTAGAATATGAAACTAGGATATTGAGATAGTTTTGTAGAAATGGAGAATGGAGAGTAATTGCGTAAATAGTGATAAAGAAATAATATAATCATAACGTAGGATTGAATGTATATACAGGTAATTTTAGGGACTCGAATATAAAACCAAACACTAGGGAAAGTAATTAAAAAATTTTTAAGGGAAACCTAATTGTACCGTAACTGCCATGATTCACTTTATTATTCTTACAAGGTCTGCCATACCGTACCAAGGATAAAAACTGTCAAGGAACAGCAAGAAAAAATAAAACGTGAAAAATTATAGTCGATCAATAATCAATAATACCACATCTCATCGCTAAATATTCAAATATACCAGATTTAAGAGACATTAAACATGATTGACGTATTTCTCAAATGCATCTCAGGGATAGATGATATTAAAGAGACGGTTGCTGGAAACATTTCTGGTGAACAACTATACGAACTGTTAATGAGAAAACTTCCCACTGCGCTTCATAACAGGTCTAATATTACACTAGTCAATGGAACGTCTATAAGAAAGTACGATGATTTACGACAACTTACCAACGGGAAGTCTAGCGGGTTTATAGACTTGCAACTAAGGCTCTGTCTATGCGGTGGCAAAGGTGGATTAGGCTCCCAGTTAAAAGCCGAAGGAAATAGAGTATCCAAAAGACGTGGAAATAATAATGAGGTTACTGACCAGTTGAGGACACTAGAAGGCCGTCGTGTGAAAACTATCAAAAAGGCAAAACAATTGGAGGAAGTTCTCAGTAAACGAACAGAGCTTGAGAAACAAGAGCTTGAACAGAAACGAAAAAAGCTTTTAGCTATTGTTAACTCAGATCCGATGAAAAATATAAAGTTTGATGACACCCAGTATTTGGAAACTAGTGAGAAGATGCTAGAGGAAATTAGAGACTCATTGCAATTCAATTTCAATAGTGATTCGGAATCTGATGAAATACAGAAGGAATCAGAAATTACTGGCACATCCGAAAACATGAAAAAAAGCTTTTCGAAAAAGAAAACCGGGCCTTCTTCGCGATTTGCTTCTTTTTTTGGTGATTTAGAGAGCGAAAGTGATAGTGAAGACGATTTAAAGACCAATAAAGAGAGTGGATAATCTACGCGAAACAGCATTTTGTAAATAACTCAAGCCGTTAAAATTTGTTGTTTAAGTTATTGATAATCGTTCAATATCTACAACTTGGACATGCTTAAATACATCATGAAAGCCATTAGAAGAGTGAAGACAATACAAATGCGCTGAAAGATCATATACAAAAAACATATTGAAAATGGTACTTGCGCGCTACTGATGTCAAAATTGATTGAAAAAGAATGGGGTTTAGAGTAAGTAGTTGGCTCAAGTTGCACAATTCTTAACAGTTTTTAATGTGAATGACAAGCCGCTGGGCCATCTAATACTCATAGAGAAGAGAAAAAAGACCTGATAGGTTCATGGGTTCGATTCTCGACACACCACTTTTTAGTCACAACTTTCTACGATGCTGAACGTGACTTTACAGGCAAGTGCAAATGCCTGAAACACAACATAGACCAAAGTCTAGTGCTTCTGTTTGATGTCAAGTTAATGGACTTACTTGATTGGGTTTTTCCCACTGGGTTTATCAAGCCCCTTTAGACATAGCGCATATATACGAAACTGATGTTTACTGGGCTCGAAATATACGATATTATTATATTCGAATGTCAAAGCCTGTTTTTACTTGCGCTACGAAAGTTGATCTCATCTATCATCAACTCATTCTTCTACTTGTCTTGTCTTATTAACTACCCTAGTCTCTCTCTTTTAATTTGCCCGTAGTAACCCATTTGCATACATCTGCACGTGAGAAACAGCTCCCGACATGCGAGAATGTTCGAGAACATCCGGACACTGGAAGATCAAAAAAATTTTTAAATTTTTCAGTGGTGAAAAAGTATGAAGATCGGACAACAGCGAAGCTCTTTGCTCTTGCATTTCTTTTTCCCAGTATTTGGTGGTTATATATAATTAGAAGAAATTCTTTATAATATCCAATATAGACGTTACCAGAGTACTATAGTATCTTATATACACACTGAGAGTCTACATATTACATAATGAGTGTTCCATTTGGTCTTGATTTCGGTTCCAACAACTCTGTTATTGCAGTTGCCCGTAACAGAGGCATTGACGTTGTTGTCAACGAAGTGTCTAACCGTTCGACTCCAACCTTAGTTGGATTTGGCAACAAAGCCAGAGCCATTGGTGAGTCTGCCAAAACCCAACAAACCTCTAATATCAAAAACACTGTTGGCAACTTGAACAGACTTGTTGGTCTTCCATATGACCATCCGGATGTTGCTCTTGAGAAGAAATATTATACTGCACCAATTGTCAGCAAGGATGGCCAAGTTGCCCATAAGGTTAGATTGGCAGGCGAACAACAGGAATTCACCGCCACTCAATTGGCCGCCATGTTTATCAATAAGGTCAAGAACACCGCTCAGAAGGATGTCTCTGGCAAAATTACAGATGTTGTCATTGCTGTTCCAGTTTGGTACACTGAGCAACAGCGCCATGCCGTTGCTGATGCTGCCAAAATTGCTGGTTTGAATCCTGTCAGAATTGTCAATGAAGTCACCGCTGCTGCTGTCGGTTACGGTGTTTTCAAGACCGACTTGCCAGAAGAATACAAGAAGGTTGCTTTCGTTGACATTGGTTACTCTACTTACACTGTCAGCATTGCTGCTGTCAAGAAGGGCGAATTGAAGGTTTTGGGCTCTGCTTTTGACAAACACTTTGGCGGCAGAGACTTTGATTATGCTATCACTGAACATTTTGCTGATGAATTCAAATCCAAATACAAGATTGATATCAGAGAAAACGCCAAGGCTTATAACAGAGTTTTGACTGCTGCTGAAAAGTTGAAGAAAGTTTTGTCTGCCAACTCTCAAGCTCCAATCAACATTGAATCTGTCATGAATGATGTTGACGTTTCCTCTTCTTTGGACAGAGCCGAATTGGAAGAATTTGTCCAGCCATTGTTGGACCGTATCAATGTTCCTATTGAGAAGGCTTTGGCCATTGCTGGTTTGCAAACTTCTGACATTGACAGCATTGAAGTTATTGGTGGTTGTACCAGAGTTCCATCTATCAAGGCTAGATTGACTGAGATCTTTGGCAAACAATTGTCTTTCACCTTGAACCAAGATGAAGCTATTGCCAGAGGTGCTGCCTTCATCTGTGCCATCCACTCTCCAACTCTTAGAGTCAGACCATTTAAATTCGAAGATTACAACCCTTACTCTGTCTCTTACTTCTGGGACAAGGACGAAGAAGATGTCGACCATTTGGAAGTTTTCCCAGCTGGTTCTAGTTATCCATCTACTAAGATCATCACTCTTTACAGATCTAAGGATTTCGAAATCTCTGCTCAATACACCAAGCCAGAAGAATTACCAGCTGGTACTAATCCATTGATTGCTAAATGGAAAATAAAAGGCATCAAGGTTCCAGAAGGCGAATCTTCGATTGCTGCTAAATTGAAGTTAAGATTGGACCCATCTGGCTTCTATGCTGTTGAAGGTGCTTACACTGTTGTTGAGAAAACCTTCAAAGAGGTTGTTGAAAACCCTGAAGCCAAAGAAGGTGATGAGCCAGAATACAAGGAAGTCAAGAAATTGGTCAAACAAGATGATTTGATCATCGAAGCTGAAACTCTTGCTTTGCCAGAACAACAAAGAAACCAATTATTCGAAAAAGAATTCAGTTTGCTTGCCACTGACAAATTGGTTGCTGAAACTGAAGACCGTAAGAATGCTTTGGAAGAATACATCTACGACTTGCGTGGAAAATTGGATGACATTTACGCTCCATTCGCTTCCGAAGAAGAAAAGTCTAAATTGCACGAGTTGTTGACCAAGACTGAAGACTGGTTATACGACGAAGGTGACGACACCACCAAGGCTAAGTACATTGCCAAGTACGAGGAATTAGCTAGAACCGGTAACTTGATTAGAGGTCGTTACTTGGCTAAACAAGAAGAAGAGAAACAAGCTTTGAGATCTAAACAAGAAGCTAAGAGAGCTCAAGAAATGGCTGAGAAAATCGCCGCTGACAGAGCCGCAAAGTCCGGAGAACAAGAAGCTAAACCAGAAGTTCCTCCAAAGGACGAGGATGTTGTCATGACTGAAGAACTCGATTAATCCAGTTGAAGATTAAAAATAAATGTTTCTATGGAGAAAAAAAAATGTCAGACATATCATCGTGTGATTGCTACATATTCTAACAACTAATGATTTTTTTCATGGAATCTCTCTGACTCCTATTGTCGCCTGGCTTGTTTTCAAACGAATCATAAGGTCAAACAGGCTGGTTTTCTTTTCTGTTATGTAATTTGTTTTTTCTTAGTTTTACATTTGTGCTTTTATCATGACGGTATTTTAATATATACAACTATCATTTTTTATATTTTAAAGATTGCTAAGACTTTAGCGTGAATAAAAGAGTATTTAGTATTTATATAAAGAGTGAACTATGTAAAAAAGTAGTCAACCAAAATTTAACAAAAAATTTAGGAAAGCTCCATTAAGCGTAACCAGTTTGAGTCATTTTTCCATAACAAAAGCTGATTTTACATTGAACTATTTGCTCAACCATGCCTAAAACATATATCGTATGCCTAAAGCTACATCACACTGGAAAACTTCATAAAAAACATAACTAACCGTCAAAGATATATTATTATAGTAATACCTTGCGAAATGTATTGTCATGCATGGCTATGCATAATGCACCGCAGGTATCACATGCCATACAACTTTTAATTTTCACGAAAAGTGTTGAGATGTGTTATTTCAGACAACGATGAAAGGTAGACGCCAATAAAGCAATACGATAAACTATATTGCATTAAAAGAGCCGAGCGTTATAATGTCGGAGAGCTACAATACCACATATGAGTCTGGCTACAACCTGACGGATAATTCCACATTTTTTGATGCGGAAGAAGGGCCAAAGATCACTAAAATTTCAGTGTTCACACCATTAATATATGTTGCCATTATCTTGACAACTTTCATTATATTTTCCAAGATTTATAGAAAAAAGACATTGAACAAGCTTACTCACACCAAACCATTTTTCCCTCCAAACATCCAGAAACAGCTTTATTACGAGCTTGTGTTGTTGGATCCAAAGCCTAATGAAAAAGTTATCAAGGCTGCGCTTTTCAGATGGGCATCTGAATCCATCAGAAGAACCATCAAATTGAAGGAGTCAGAGCCATACATGACGAAAATGTATCAAAACGGATCCATTGGTGACGACTTATGGACTCGGTTCACGCTCGCTCAAAAATTGGAAGAGTTGGAAATTCAAGAAATCGCTAGAGAAGTTGAAACCGTCAAAAAAGGTTGGGCACAAAAGTTTTTTCCATTATTACAAGAATTGGCTTTCAACGAAGCTCTCAAGAGAAGGGTCTTGGCTATAGATAGCCTTAATGAGGAACAGTTGAAGCAATGGGGAGTCACCGAGGAGAGCCTCCGTAAGAAGTTATTGCAGAGACCAAATATCAAGTTGGATGTCAAATAATAGATTGGTTCTATACTTCCTGGTAGCGCATATATAGATAAGTAGCATGTCAGTTGATGAAGCAGGATTTCACTCGACAGCATATTGGCTTTTCTTGTTTTAATGTATAATTAGTATACAGTTATATTTCGTCTGTAGTATGTTTATTTTTGGTGCTGCGTCATAGAAGCAGTGTTTTAGGCTACCTTTTCTCTTTACAGTTATCACTATACTTCAATTTCTAGGCGTCAACCATAATAATTGTTATTATGTTTGTTTTAAAATAAATGGTGTAAACAATGTCAAAAATAGAAATTTAAGAAGAGAAAGTAGAGCAACAAAGCAAAACTAGAAAATAGGGTCATAGCAGTTGGCATTAAGATTAAAAAATAATATAGAGGCTAGCAACAAAAAAATATGGACATAAAGAAAAAAGCTTTAAAAAGAAAAACAGCAAAATATGGAAAGCTTTTTCATTAGCAATGCAACGTGAACAAATAAAATAAATATACAAAGATGTAGCTACTATGAAAACTTCATCAGTTACCTGTTTGTGAAGTAGAAATGTGCCATGAGTCAGGAACAAGAATGACATATTTGTCCATGGCAGCTCTAAATCTTGATTTGTATTCTTTAGGAGTAACAACAGTGGGTCTTTTACCACCTCCTCCAACAAAACCTTTCTCTTTGACCCAGCTTTCCAACTTTTTATCCCAGGTAAAGGTACGAACGTAATCTATCAAACCAGTAACAATTTCGTTGGTTTCTGAATCAATACCCACGACCAAAGAGTAGTCCATGACGTTCATTTTACTCAAAAATAACGTATCGTTCCAGAGAGAGGCCTTCAAAAGTTTTTTATCATGATATCTCATTAACAATGGAGAATCAAACATGTAATCGACCATATTTTCATCCAACAAAACTTCATTTTCTTTGCCAGTCTGTTCTACGTGTCGATTTCTCATAGAGCCTTTCAAATCAAAAATACGCAAGTTCTTTCTATCTCGGAACAAATTTTCCATAATCACCACGTTCATCTTGAAATTTTTACCAGTAAGAGGGTTTTTAATTATTATTTGGTAAAAGCCAAAGATTCGTGCAATGACTGAGGGGAGATCACGGAATAAAGCTTGTGACATGTATTCGAAATAACTAGGTGCCATTTTCACAAATGAGCTCATTTCCGAATATGAGAGTTGCTTGATAATCAACCTATCATCTAGAGTTTTTAAGAATACTGATCCGCTTTTGCCTCCACTTGAATCCCATTTAATACACCTGCTTAGACTCTGTACGAATTGATTTCCTAATCCACATTTTTCTCGCAATGCTTCGAATTGTTCTACAAAGAACACTTTACAAGACAAATGGGCAGCATCATCTACAAACTGGTATTTCAAATGGATTGCAGTGGGTTTTAACATTTGACTTTCCAAGAGCTGATTTTTGAGTCGATGATCGCTGTCACTAGTATCCAAGCTCAATTCATTAATGGTTTCTTCTTTCATTAAACTGACTTTGTGAGTATAGTCCTTAGAGTTGAGAGAAAATGCTATCAAGGAGCAAGGTTCGTCTTCTCTAATGATGATATCAGAATCAGCAAAGACATGTTCGGAAGTTTCCAAAGGCGAATCAAGTGGTTGCCAAAGAGCTGACCGGTCAGCTAGTAACTTTTTGAACATCATGAACAACGGCTTTTTCTCATAATCTGACGGTCTTTCTTCCATTTGATACTGTGAATTGTTTTGTGTAGTAGAAGCGTCTTGCAGCAGAGATGGCTCATCGGTAGGAATTACTGATATTTCAGGGCTGGTAGATAAGTCATTTTTATCCGTATGTTCATCAGGTTCGCTAGGTTCGTTAGGCTTTGAGTTATGAGACATTTCAAGACTATCATGAGCCTCTCCAGATAAATCAAACGAATCTCTTCGATCATCATCATCAACAGCATCAATAACGTTCTTATACACCATTGGTTTAGAGGTGATTGTGGGTATTGATCTATATTTGTTACTGTACAACTTTTTCTCCATTTCACGTTGTTCCTGGAGTTGTTTATTGAACTGTATTTGTAATTGATCAAAATAATTTTTCAATTTGGAAACTTTAGGATAAACTTGTGGCAAATCTTTTTGGATAGGGCTTTTCAACAAGGGTGAAAGAGGACTTTTCATAGATGGGCTTTTCATCAGACTTGATTCAGAAGAATTGCCATTGGCAATCATGGCTTCCATCTGAGATATCTTTTCTCTTACTTTTGAATTAGAAAGCTTGAGTTTTGGCACCATTGACACTTTGGTGGTGTACTTGGGTCGGCCATTATCTAAAGAAACAGCAGTATTAATAACGTCTTGTGGTTCTTGCAGTTCTTCTTTCACTGTTTGATTATTGCTTTGGGCACGTTGCTTCGCCTCTTCATAAATCATGCTTTCAATCTCAGAAAATAACAAGTCTTCGTTGTCTAATAGTGTACCTTGTTCCTGATCATTTGTTATTTCAACTGGCTGACCAAAAACTTTAAAAATCTCAAGCAAAGAACTTTTAGGAAACTCGGACAAGTAAGCCTTTTCAAAATTGGAGAAATTTCTGTTCCAATCAATACATAGTTCTTGCACATGTTTTAAGGCTACGTTTAATGCTATATAGTCAGTAGAAGGCGAAGATTCGAATGCTTCTTTTAGGGTTTTGAGAGCAGTAATTTTGTTTTCTTCAGCAAGTTCTACAAGAACGTTCTGATGACTCAAATCCAATTGTAATCCTTCAAGACGGCCTTGAATATTTTTGAAAAGAGATTCTATTTTTTGTTTGATGGTTTTATAGAAATCAATTTTGAGATTGATACTTTTCTCTACTTCCCAATTGATCTCTTTACTAGGAATCACAAGTTTAAGCAAGTCCACCTTATCATACTCGACTTTCAATGCCAACCCATTCAAACAGAAATAACGTATTCTATCATCTAAGGCATCATGACCGCATTCTTCGAAAGACACTTTCAAGGGAATAGACAAGAACGATAACTCTAGAAATTTTGCAAATGAAAACTTCCATGTGGTATTATCCATTGGTAAGGCTGGTGTCTTATGGCCGCATTTTTTACATGCGCTGAAAGTCAAAATTACATGGTCCAAATTCGTTATAGGAGATGCCATTTTTTCAACAGAAACCAAGAGCTTGCCTGTGTCATGATAGTAAATTTTATGATGTTCAATAACCTTACTACCACATCCTTCCGGGCAAGGTTCGTTGGCACTTTTGATGGCTTGCTGTATATACTGGCCCAAGGTACAATCATTGTAATCCAAATAGAATTCAACTTGTAAAACTTTTGGGAAAAAACAAAACATTTGGTACTTGGTGTTGATAGTGGAATACGAAAAACAAATATTTTGGTGTGTTGAAACGTCTAAAAGGTTTGGTTGTGTGGAATAAAAAGTTTCCCAAAGTCTTGAGTAACGTTTGAATTGACTGTTTAATGCGCCATGTTTACCATTATATAAAAGTACAGCTATTTCCTTCTGCAACAGTTCAGAAAACTCAAAATCTTTTCTTATTGTAGATTGAGCAATGATTCGCTTACAATCTTGAACGGAGAATTCTAAGTGGTTGAATTGTTCGCCAAGCTTTGATATCTTGTGTTGGTAGAGCCTTGCGCATTGTAAGGAATAAGGTAGTGGAATAACTACAGATGGAGAAATGGAATAAAGAGACTTGTAAAACGTTTGGACAAAGGTCTGGAAATACCCTTCAATCATTATGTCTTTCTTCCTGGATTCCATGCTATCCAATAAGGTGGTTTTATTGGTGGAAACGAAAAAATTACGGAAAAATTGGGTTTCCAATTTCAAATGGAACATGCAATATAATATAAACTCCGTTATGGTTTTGACTTTGGCTGTATTTTCTTGTTCATTGTCTCGTATCAAAATGGTGCCTCCCAAACTAGTGTTACAACCTGTGAAGAATGCTAAGGTCTTCACAAAATTCTTAAAAACAAAATTCTTCACAGCAAACTCTCTGCAAGTCCCAGAATTTGGATTGAATGTTAATCGTTCCATAGATGTAACGATATCTGCTCCAGTGAGCCTTGCTAAATGAGCAATTACTTGTGGTTTAACATTCAAAAGCACAGTAATGCCTGCATCATTGAGTAATTCTAGAGCATACCCACTTATGTTAGATCCAGCCACTAAAATATTAGGCTTTGCCTTTAACGAAAGTATTCGCTGTACTAGTTTGTTCAAATATTCCTTTTCTCTTGAAAGAAGTTGGTCCATACTCATAAACTGATGTACTCCTTGTGAATATTCCAAAGGGAACTTGATGATCAAGATTTTTGGATTTTTTATATTAGACCTCATAGATTTGAGGGCTACATTCTTAGTGAAAACTAAGCCATTAACATACCGGCTGGTTTTTGGAGAAGACCCCAAGACTTCTTTGATTTTGATATACTCCGTAGTATCTAGATTTAAATCTTTGTTCTGATCAATATCTATTGGCTGGATCTCGCTTATCACACGAATCAATGCTTTAAGCCAAGCTTTTTTATTGGACACGGCCAATTGGGCCAATGATTGTTTGAGAAATTTTTCCAAATGGTATTTACTAAGCTGATTTAGATCTTTATAAATGCTATCTTCGAATGCACTATGTATACTATGATCTGCAAATGAAGCATTATGTTTGATTGATCTTATGGAAGTTGTATCGTCCGTAAGCGACGACTTGCTCAAAGTATTTCTTACTCTCTTTTGTTTCTTGTTTCGTTTCAAAGAAACAAATCCTTTTTCCCTCAGAGAACGTAGTTCATGTTTGAAGTCATTAGTATCCAGAATATCTCCCAAGTCCAACTGGGTTGATGCCACTTCCTGACCGGCGGCTTGCAAAGATATTGTAGGAATAAGACCTTCTCTTTGAGAAACATTAGAAAGATTTAAACCCATTGTATCATTTGCCAATGGATCATCATTCATACTCAATTCGTCATCCCCGTTTTGATCCTCTTCATCACTAGAATCCTCATAGTTGTAGGAAAGACACACCTTGCAAACTCTAATATTGGCATCATGATAGAATTCGTCGCCAGCAACCAATTCAGTGCATTTGCTACAAAAGATCTGGCCGCACAACCGACAATGATGCTTTCGTTTGAAGGTGGTAAATCGCTCTGCACAACCAAAACATTCTGTAGAACTATCATCTTTCATCCAGTAGGCCTTGGATAACAATAAATTACCACGGTCCGGTGGAGCTTTCAGCAGAAAGAAGCGATACATTAGTGCTATATGAACATCCTTTATTCATCAAAAGTGATCAACAGTTCCAGCTGCTGGAAATTGGGTTATATATAGTTTATCAGTCAAAAAATAAATAAATAAGATGAGATCATTTACTCCGCTTTAGATTTTTTAGTTTTCGCGATTTTCCGCGTTTTCTACACTCGTCCCATGCCCTTATAAATAATAAGATGTTATTATGCTTGACTTGTTCTATTTAACAGGATATTTGACTCTGCAAAGTTCCAGAGTCTACATGCTAAATATGGTTTGCTTGTTACATTGTAAGCGGTGAGTATGTTTGATTGTGAAGGTATGATTTATAGATATGAAAAACTTTCTAAATATATATATATATATATATATATATATATGGATTCTAAAAAATAACTGGTCGTTCTAGGTATATGATGTGGTGTCTAACAGAAAATCAAAATGTAAATATATAGTGTAGTAATATAATTTGAGGAGTTTGAAGAAGACTTCCCTCAAAAATGGTTGAATTCATGAACAACAAAGGTAGTAAAATAGAACAAAAAAATACTTCATAGAGAACCTTTTCCTTTGATTTTTCCTAAAATTTGTGAGCCAAGACTTGGTTTCGTTGTGATTATCCCAGCAACTTGTTGCTGTTGGGCCAATGCTTTTGCAGCTGCCTCCTGAGATGTTTTGAGAAACTTCAGATATTCTTTATTGTAAAGTTTCATGAACGCATCAAAGCTTTTTCTCTCTGGGCTCCAATGCTTGTAACTGTAAGAGTGATATCTACTATTCACCTTTTGCAACATACCAGGCGCCTTTGACTTGGTCTTGAGCTCTTGCTTGGCAGCAGAGATGTAAGCGTTGAATAATGCTTTTTTGTTCATAGTGTTCATATTACTTTTGAATCCTTCGGCAATTTGCAGCTGTGCATTTCCTAGAATAGCACCAGCAACATTTCCTACACCTTTTCCAAAGTCAACGGCCATCGAAGCCCCAACGTTCTTAAACTCATTTAGAAGTCCTCTTTTTTCCAAGTACAAACTGACATCATCCTCCTTGGCAGAGAATAAGCCTTTTTTCCCAAAATCATTTACCAAGTCTCGTATAAATACCAAATTTGGATCAGGGGCCGGCGTGATAGTAGCTGTGCTTGATATAGAGCTAGAAGTAGATGTAATTGCACTTCTTGTGTGTGTTGCCAAAGGAACTGCTTTGGCAAAAGTGACAATTGTTACAACCATCAGCACTAATTGCATTAAAAGAGCCATTTTATATGTCTATTCGAAGAATAAATCAAGCTTTAAAAAAGACGGCAATCGATACATTTGCCAGTTCGTCATCTCTAACTATTCTTGTAATTTATTTGCATTATTCTGATTTTATATAAACCATTATTCTTCATTCGAAGGTTTGCTAAGCCATGTTCATAATTGTATGAGACCAACAGTCAGTAATACCCAGTAGTAAGTGACCTGTATAACCGGGACTCTGGGGCCCATGTATATGATATATTACCCGTGGTCCCTCTGGAAACGCAATAAAATACGTTATACGTCGTTGCTCCTCAGTGTAGTACTTTAGCTTCTAACTTTTAATTAAAAATTAGCACGAACCCAGTGAGTAAAGTAACAGAAAAAGAGGATTGATTGTAAAGCTTCCCACAGTCAAGTGGTGTGTGTTGTGAAAAATGTACAACAATAGAGGAGACAATATTATTAGATTAACTCTATAGAACACTATATAGAATGATTACTACAAATCTATGTATTGTGTATTGGTTGATTATTACAAATCTATGTATTGTGAATTGGTTGATTACTACAAATATATGTATTGTGTCATTTTTAGTACCAATTTTCGAGTCAATTTCCGCCAAGACAGAAAAGTCGATTCTAATATAGTTACGAACTAGAATGGTCTTATACATCAATCTGATCGAAACAGAATGATTTTCACTTTATAAGACTTAGAATGGTTGATGTGATTCTCTTTTATTGAACAAATCAAACTTTTTAAAACAAATCACATTGAAAGAAACAAATTTTATCCATCAAACAGGAAAACCAAATTACACACTGTAAATGTCGGACGGAAGAAAAAGGGTGCCGAAACAACTGATGATCTTTATGGTCATACAAGTGATATGATGTCATAAGACAACTTTCAATTGAAAGTATGTCACGTTAGAACAGTAAAGCAAAAGAGACAAGCTGTAAATAGAATGTTTCTATTTATTGTTTCCAAGAATGTATACAATTTCGTCAGCCAAGAAATATTAAATGATGGGGTAAACTTGCAAGTCATACTTTGATACTCTATTTTGCGGTGTTTTTTTACAGTTTTCTGCTTATTTTTCACCACCTAGCACCTCCACGTTGAATGTTGACCGTTATATTTTTAACAACAAAGCGTAGCTTGCTGATGGTACGATTGTTAATTCTAGGCTCTGTATACACTTTGAGTAGGATTCGCTTGCGTGGTTCTCGTTTAATTTGCCCGCGGAATTGGAAAAACGTTAATTCCTGACCTGCATATGGATAAAAATAGCATGGCTATTGACTGTTCCATAGTCACATCACCATCATCATGACATATCCAATAATATTGGCAAACAGAGCCGTTGCTGCGGATTGCTGTCTATAATTCATGTGTACAGCAATCTATTTATATTTTGTTTGTCAAGCTTTGAAATTCAAAAAACCATATAAATATCCAAGAGACGTCTCTTTTTTCAGCTTGATTAATCTGTTTATAATCATCAAATAAAACACAAACTACAAAATCAAATTAATATTTTCAATACCAAAATGAAATTCGCCTCCGCTTTGACTGCATTTGCTTTGGCTGGTTCTGCTCTTGCTCTTCCATTTGTTAAAAGAGAAGACTCCAAATCTTTTGCTCTTGTTACAATCCATTCTGGATCAAACCTTCAGTATGCTCAAGTCAAGTCTGTTGACTCGCACCCTCATGTTTTTTCTGTTGGGGGAAACGAGGGTAAAGGTGTTGTTCTTACTTTGCAAAAAGACTCATCTTTGAAAGCCTCTAATGGAAGAGGAATCAATGTCGACCCTCATACTGGTGAAGTAGGTTTAGTTGATCCATTTGGCAAAGAAAAACCTGCTCAAGGTTTTTCCATTAAAGAAAACAATTTGTACTACCAAGACAAACAAGCCTTTGTTGCTTGCCCTTCAGGAGATAACAAATATTCTTTGACTTACAACTCCAAGTGTCATGGTGGCATTGGCGTTAGCTTATACGTCGCTGAAGCTGACCATTGAATCAATGAAGTTCAGTTTGCATTAAAAATAAAACATTGAGCCAAGTGCTCTCATTTTGCTATTTCTCATTTACGTTCCTTTTTATTCTTACTCGTTTTGGACTAGTTCAGTGCTCAATTTTCATTATCAATTTTCTTTTGAAAATTTGGGCAATACTGAATAATTCGTTCTATTGAATTGCTATATAATCTTGTGCTAATTTCACGAAACAAAATCCTTCTTTTATATTATTTCAGACGCATTAGGTTGCAACGTAAGTTTGGAATGTTATCCAAAAACAGCAATTTGCAGAGGCGTAAATAATTTATCACTGATTATCAAATCCGATAACCGGAAAAGGGTGTGCAGATTAAACACACCCAGGATAAGCTATTTGAGCAATTGCAGTCAAAGGACATGTTTAATAGGCTCGTTTGCATTCAAGTAAAGATTGTGCTCTTGAATGTACCTTATCACCGAGTTTGGTAGTAGATACTGCACACTCATCCCCCTTCTGATAAACAACCTGACTTTCGTTGAGCTGATATCATTGTAGATGAGCTGTTTGATTAATAAAATATTCTTGCGGTGCTCATATAATATATTGTGGCTAAGTAAAAAATTACGAGCGTCACTGCCTGTTCTTTCCACAATCAAACAGCCGTAAGAACCTAAAATATGATGGAGATCATTTGTAGCCCAGGTGTTTGGTTCACCCATGCTGGTAATCAAGTCTTCTCCAGCAAGTAACATAATTTTCACTCCTTTTTTAATCTTGCCATCTGCGGACAAAATTCCGCCCTGCTTGACATTGATTTCTTCGTTGAAGTGGTCCAAAACAAGAGCTGTTCTGGTGTATTGCGGTTGAAGTGATTCCCAAGCATCCACCATGAGCCAATTGCCGGTTCTTTCGCACGCCAACTCACACATTCTCACTCTGTGACATGCTGGGGCAAGTCCATTTTTGTTGTAGTAATCAGATACCGGCGAATAATAACCTCCAACAACTTCAAATTGGGTCTCTTCTGAGATAACGTCAACTGCCATTTCAAACATTCGTAAGTGCAAATAAGTTATAGGAGAGAAGGAGCCACATGCCACAATTACTAATGGGTATTTATCTTTATTTTACAGCTTTTTTTTCAACCGAAATGTTGGAAACAGGTAATTCTCAATATTTTGAGCTTGTCGGATTATACCATGAGGTATTTCCTCCAAACTTTTCTTTTCTAAAGTAGAGAAATTTCTCAAGTGATTTGATTTAACAGTTCTTGGGGCAATATATTTTTTGTTTTCAGCAGCATCTTTTTTTGTTGTACTAGTTTTATTGTGAGAACAACTAAAAGTAGACAAGTCCTCAATGTGGTATTGGGATAAACCTACTTGTGGTCTAATCATCAGGTTAAAATTGTGAGAGATAAACAATTGTAAAGCAGGACAGAAAATATAAAAATGGTTAAAAAAAAAATGAATGTGTTGAGAAAATTACTACATATGCCTCTATCTATCTGAGGATCAAAACTTGTTATAAAATTCATTGAGATAAACTTAACACTATGTCGGAGATTACATTATGTTGGGGGTGCAATTGAATTTGAATCGCTGTCCGAAAATCGGGAAAACAATCAACTAGCTTAATAGATTGAGATTTTTACATCTTTATTGTAGATTGGTAATGGACATAAACCAATGTGAGGTTGGCAGAAATACGCAGGTACGCACAGAGACATGCATGGGCCAACGTCCTCTTTAGAAGGATTGAAATGCAAGGAAGACGCAGAAGGATGCACGGAAAAATAAAAGCTTGATAATCTTACCAGCAAAGAAAGAATTTCATACGCGGTGATAAAGCAAAAACAGCCTTGAGGACCAAATTGTAAAGTAATCTTCTACCACAATGTCCTCAGGTAATGATGCATGGGTCAAGACCCCTGGATTTGATGCAGAAGAAACTTTTGATGAACATTCACCGTCGAATAGTTATCAGCAAAACCAGGAAGGACCCTCTTTAAGACAAGAACAGCATGTCGAGGCACAAGAAAATAATATGGCACATGTGCACCCCGAACACGATTATATCTTGGGAGACACCGACGACGAGGATGAGTTTGTGAAGCGGTATGGTGATATCAATTTCCAGTATATCCAGAAGCCTAGCAATGCATTATGGTTTGTAAAGCCGCATGCTCTCAATTACTTTAAAGACGGTGTGCTTTACAGAACAAAAGGCGAGAGAACAAGTGGAAAAACAGAATTGTTTTTGGATTTGTTGTATGTGGGCATTGTTGCCAACTTGGCTTCAGATGCTACTGAGCATGCCTCTGCTGCTAGCTTTTTGAAATACATGTTGTTGTTCATTCCTACCTGGACAGTCTGGAGCGACATTAAGGATTTTATGAACTATTACTACACCGAAGATTTGAGCCAAAGAAGTTACATTTTGTGGATATTGGTGCTTTTGGTGATTTATGACAACAATTGCACCCATGTTTTGGAAGGAAGGGGTGAAGCAGCTTTCACAATTGTTCCTTACATATTATGTAGACTCAGTTTATCGATAAGTTTACTTGTTTATTCAATATGGATTCCAGAACACCGTCCGCAAATGAGAATCTATGGAGCAGCCATCATATTTACTTGCTGCCTCTGGATTCCTGTGATTTTCATTCCAACTAGAGCCAAGATTGGTCTTTCAATTGCTGTTATGTTCTTAGAGCATGCTCTTTTCTCATTAATCTACCATCCTTGGTTCAAGCGGAAGCTCAAGTTGACTAGCAGCACCGCGTTGAACATAGAACATGAAGTAGAAAGATTTGGTGCATTTGTCATTATTGCCATTGGCGAGTTTCTCTACAAAACAGTCGCAGGTGACCCAATTGGCCCTGGATTCCACAACAAGTTGGCCAGGGGCATATGTTGTTTGATCATCTCTTATACTTTCCTTTGGCTTTACTTCAACAACGGCACGTCCACAAGAGCCACACATCCACTCAGAAGAAGTGGTATCACTGCAATTTTATGGATCTATTCTCATGTGCCATTGATTTCTGGTTTGATTTTGGCAGCAGATGCAGCTGGAGAGTGGATTTCGATGTCAAATGAGTCCACTGTAAAACATCCTGAACAACATGAAGAATCTTCAATGGAAAAAGTTGTCGGCATAATCTTCAGAAGAGCAGCCGAGGCAGCAACTGCTGCTGCGGAAGAAAGCTCTGAATCAGCTTCTTCAGAGTCCGAGGAGCCTTCAATGTATGCTCTTTCGTTTTTCTTCACTGGTGGAATTTGCGTTTCTTTGTTCAGTTTGGCCTTGATGGGTTTTTTAGAAAAATCTAGAGATCCTGTGAACACACACATTGTCTCAAAATTTTATAGAATCTTTCCTAGAATTCCAGCAGGCATAATCATTTTATGTATGAGTTTTGCAGAGATGCACACGACAAAGCTCTTGGGCTTTACTACCATGATTTTCTCCTTGCTTTGGTTATGGGAAACTATCACCATGACACCCAGAAACGCCTTGCCTCCTATTTTTGGTGGTTGTGCAAAAATAGAGCCTTCTAAAGAAATTGAACGGTTTTAGGTAAATTGTTTTTCAGAGTTGAGTTAATTCCAAAGGAATGGCCCCTATTATTTGATCTGTTTTTATGTCTAAAAACAAGTAAATCTTCAGTTTTTTTGTTTTTTGTTTTTTTCCTTTTTTTTTGTTGCTTCTTTGTTACAGATCTTTGGCAGGTCAGATAGTTTAATAATTTTATTTACAGTTTTTACACTTATTTGTAATTTTCATAAGTGATATACTTTAAGCTTAATTTGAATGAGTTTTGTAATTTATTTGTTCCAATGTATTCATCAGTAAAAAACAGGCGAGCGTTTATATACGAGACTCTTATATACTGAGTTATATAATGATATTATTATTATTATTATTATTATTATTATTATTATTATTATTATTATTATTATTATTATTATTATTATTATTATTATTATTATTATTATTATTATTATTATTATTATTATTATTATTATTATTATTATTATTATTATTATTATTATTATTATGAAAATAATGTGCAAATTCTACACAAAGTACACGAAATCAAGCACACAACTGTCTTTGATAAACAAAAATCACGTATTAGACAAATATTTTTCATTAGGAAAAGAAAAAGGTAAAAGAAAAAAGACTGTGAAAAAAAAAAAAGGGAAATGCCAAAGACTATGGATTTTGGAGGGAATTTTACCTGACAATTTGATCGACCAAGGCGATTTCAATCAGCCGCATGCTCGCCAATTTCGTCACAATATATTGAAACAACAAAGGGACCGGATTTTTTCTCTAAATCGAGAAATGGTCCTGGTCAAAGGAATCGATGACTTCATTGTTTCCGTGGTTCATTAAAGAGTTGACCAATGTCGTGTCAGAGTCTCGAGGGATTTTTTCTGAGCGGGGCCACCTTGCTCTTCTACACTGTAAATCCCGCATACTTAACGATCAAACGCACTAAATTTTCAACATCAATCCAGAGAGTATTTCCTAGTAAAAACAAGAGAGAAAAAGCGTTTATTGGTGGAAAGGCACAGCCCCTTGAGTTTTACTGCTGTTTTCTTCAGTGCCAACTCATGGTTTACAGGAAAAACCTTTGTAGCGTCAGCGTATGGCACGAGATAGCGATCTATGTAGAGCTTATAATGTATATATAAGGAGAAGGGAGCTTCATTGCTTTCTCTGTAGTATCAAAATAACAACATTTTCTAGCCAGCTTTTTTCCTTGTATTGACAAAATATCTTTAATTGCTGGTGGAATTGGAAAAATGTCGGATTTCAATAAAAACTATATCGTTTCCAACTCCTCTATAGGAAAGGATGATGAAAACCAGTCCACTGTTTATGATGCTGCTGAAGACAGGGTGAAGTTCGATGGTGATGTTTTGAAGAACCAGAACTCTGACACTTACAAAAACAAATCTAGGAGAAGATTGTCTTTCCACAACCAAGATGGCAGAGAAAGTGTCTTTTCTCTCAGAGAAAGAGTTGAACCTGGTATGGTGTTGCCTACTGTTTTTAGAACAGTCTCTCACGGGGTTGAAAACGAGCTTCAAAATGAGAATAAAAACGACCCTCCTCAAGATAAAGGTTATTCTCACGTCACTTTCCATGTTGAAGAACCATCAGAAATTGCCAAGGCCTTGAACAGTAATCTTGAAACCGGATTGCCTCAAGCTGTCTACATTTCAACCCTCAAGAAATTTGGGTCAAATCAACAGTCAAAACCACCAAAAGGGTTATTCAAAAAAATCTTTATGTATTTTTTCGGAGGATTTGGTGCTTTGTTGCTAGGAGGCGGTATTCTTTGTATTGTTTGCTGGAAACCTTTGGGTGAACCTGCTCCTGCAGTTGCCAATTTGATCTTAGGTATTATCTTGTTGGTTATTTTTGTCTTGCAAGCCATGTTCAACTTTTTCCAGGACTTTTCCAGTTCTAGAGTGATGGATTCCATTCATAACATGATACCATCCCAAACCACTGTTATCCGTGATGGTGCTCTATTGCAAATCAACGCCAAAGATTTAGTCCCTGGTGATATCGTCAAATTTTCCACTGGAGAAAAGATTCCTGCTGATTTGAGAATGTTTGAATGCTCGCCTGATTTGGCGTTTGATAGATCCATCTTGACAGGTGAATCCTTACCAATTCCAGCAACAACAGTCAAAGCACCTCCAAAGTCAAACTACTTGGAGAGCAGCTGTATTGCCATGCAAGGTACGTTCACTGTTAGTGGTTCTGGTAAAGGTATTGTTGTTACCACTGGTGATAACACTATTTTCGGCAATATTGCCAAGATGACCTCTAAACCTAAAAAAGGGTTAACACCTTTGCAATGGGAGATCTTGCGGTTTGTTTTGTTGACAACCAGTATCATTATCACATTGTCAGTTTTGATTATTATCCTTTGGTTTGCTTGGTTAAGAAAAGACCACCCTGGTTGGATTAGTGTTTCAGCTCTTATAGTTGATATTGTTTCCGTGGCGGTTGCATTTATTCCTGAAGGATTACCAATTGCTTTGACTACCTGTTTAATAATTACTGCCAATCAAATGCGAAAAAACAAAATCTTATGCAAAACTCTTTCTGTTGTTGAAACTTTGGGATCTATCAGTGTTCTTTGTTTTGATAAAACAGGAACAATCACTAAGAACAATATGACAGTGACCAACATTTGCAAGGGTGCTGTTTTATCAAGCGAAGAAGAAGAGAAATCTGCAGCAGAAGCTTCTGATCCATCAACTAACCATTTTTTAAGCATCGCCACTCTTTGCAATGATACCTTGGTAGCCAAAGATGGATCTTTTAAAGGCAATGCTACTGATGTTGCTATATTCAAATTTGCCAACACTATAAAAAGTAAGGAACACTATGAACAGTTTTGGACCACAAAGTTCGAATTAGCATTTAATTCAAAAGACAAATATATGGCTAAACTCTTGGATCCAAACGAAAGATTTCAAATCAGTGATGTCACTTGGTCACAAATTGGCATGCCAGTGGAAAGTTATGAAGCTAATGAAATGTCTTTGTTGATGGTTAAAGGTGCTCCTGATATTTTACTTGAGGCTTGTCAATATGTTTTACAACCAACGGAAAACGGCACCATCAGGGAAGAAATGAATCATGAGCTCAAAGCCAAAATACAAGCCATTCAACAGAGATGGTCAAAAGATGGAAAAAGAGTCATCATGTTGGCCTCCAAGACACTTCCAAAAAAACTTTTGAACCTTGATGACCGTGTCAAAGCCACTGAACAGTTGAAAGAAATAGCAACAACCGGATTGACATTGGTTGGCCTTGTTGGAATCGAGGATCCGCCTCGTAAAGGTATTGAAGTTGTCATGGGCAAGTTGAGAAATGCTGGTATCAAAATTGTCATGATCACAGGTGATTTTGAGTTGACTGGTTTGGCCATAGCTTCTAAAGTTGGTATTGTCACAGGAAATGTTGACGAATTTGAAGACTTGGATACACTGGAGTGTGCGTTAGATGATGATGAATCTGATAAGGACTTGAACGATGATTCAGACCCAACAACTATCCATAGAGCAATAAGTTTATCTGGTCCTCAGATAAACCAGTTGACTGAAGAACAATGGCAGAAAGCAATTAGATATGAAGAATTGGTATTCACTAGAACAACTCCTGAACAGAAGCTTCTTATTATCAAACAGTTTCAGAAATACAAGGCTGTTATTGGTATGACAGGCGATGGTGTTAATGATTCTCCTTCGTTAAAGCAAGCTGACATTGGTATTTCTCTTATAAATGCATCCGATATTGCAAAGGAAGCCAGTGATTTGATTTTGATGAACGAAGGAGACTCTGAAGACGAATTATTTAACTCGATCATCGAAGCATTGAAATTCGGTAGGTTGGTGTTTGAAAACTTGAAAAAGACTATTGGTTATTTGCTTCCTGCTGGCACTTATTCTGAGCTTTGGCCAGTGTTGCTCAATGTCATTTTCGGCATGCCTCAAATGCTTTCTTCATTCTGTATGATTATCATCTGTTGTGTAACAGATTGTGCTGGTGCTATTATCCTTGCTTATGAAACAAACGAAAGAAATTTGTTGAGTAAAAAACCAAGAAGTATTACCAAAGAGAAATTGGTGGATTTCAAGCTTCTATTACATTCTTATTTCACTATTGGAACATTTTATGCTTTCAGCTCCATGTTACTTGCTTTCATCAATTTAACTAGAGCAGGGTTCAAATTTTCTCAGTTTGATCTCAGTTATGGAAGCTATTCTGACTTGCCTAATGTTACTTTTTATATCAACAGATCTTCGTCAATCTATTTTGTTAACTTGGTCATTATGCAGTTTTTCAACTTGATGGCAATGAGAACCAGATACTTGAGTATGTTTCAACATTCTCCATTGCAGAACAAACTTCTTTTTCTAGTCATTCCTTTTGGATTGGCAACTACCTTCATCATCAACTACATTCCAGGCATCCAAAATGCCTTGGGCACCGCACAAGTTCCAGTGGAGTACTATTTCATTTCTGTTGGATTTGGTATCATTGTCCTTGCTTATGACGAGTTGAGAAAATGGTGCAATAGAAAATATCCAAAAAGCTTTTTGGCTAGAGTTGCTTGGTGAACCAAATATTTTTTAATGGTATTTTTGAATACATATTGTATTGTAACTTTCATATTCCCTGTAAATAACAGCTACATTGACTGAAAAAAGTAGAACTCATTCTAACTAATCGATTCCAGCCGGCTAGGAAAAAACTCTACAGTTTTGAAATTTTTTTTATCTTATCTTAGGGCTATGTGCACTATGTGGGTCAAGATAAACATGAAGACCTTTTTCTTTATCCGTTACTCTCTTTTTTTTCTGACTGTTTTACTTGATAGTATTTTACAAGTGAGCGTAACAGTAAAGTTTATTATTGTTATCAAGATATGCTAACGCAACATTTAAATATCCTCATTATTTAAACTGTTATTCAAATATTCGACAAAAAGAGGAACGATTCTGTCAATTTCCACAGCCCGCACACGATTTAGACTGACATATGTTCTTCTTATTCTTTGCAACTGAGCGGTGGAAACGATATTTAAGGGAAGCTCGACGGCCAAGTCTTTGATTCCTTCTTCTCTGTTTCCTTTTTCTATTACAATACTACCTCCAACAGAACCATTTCCTTGCATTTGTTGGAACTCAACGACCTTTGATATCACCCTTTGGGTTCTTCTGTCAAGTTCCTGTAGAAAGTTACCGGTATTCGCCTGTTTTGTCACGGTAGCATTATTTGGCTTAAGCTTTTTTGAGGGAGAAACTAGAACCTTCCAAATTTCGTCTATTGGGATGTCATCATCGTCGAATATT
Source organism: Saccharomycopsis malanga (assembly GCA_004014935.1). Lineage (NCBI taxonomy): Eukaryota > Fungi > Ascomycota > Saccharomycetes > Ascoideales > Saccharomycopsidaceae > Saccharomycopsis > Saccharomycopsis malanga. The sequence continues at coordinate 2,691,803 of CP025324.1, forward strand.
ATTGGGATTAGCGGAGTGTCCCAACGGCTTCTATTATCTGGTTCTTCGTATCGCATTTCCAACTGTTTGATCAACTCTGGGTCCCATTGTTCGGATTCGGGCCGCTTGGCATTTCTTTCAAGTATCACGTCCAATGGTGCTAAAAGTTGAACAACACAATGTGATGTGGATAACGATTTCACTTCGCAAAACAATTGGTATCTGAAACCTTTGATGTAGCAAAGAGAATCCAAAATAACAATGTTGGTTCTTGAAAGATCTCTTTTGATGGCAGTCATCTGGGCTCCTCTAGCAGATTTTTCGGTTATCGATTCTCTATAGTCATCATGATTAATACCCAAAGATTCGTCAGTATGAAGAATCACATTCATGTTTCCACCTACAGTTCCATTGGCCGCTGCATCTGCTATCTTTTGTTTGAATGAGTCCACTATTTTCTTGGCCACAGTGGACTTCCCAGACGATGGGAGACCAGTCAAAACAATCAAAGGCATGGTTTTTAGCTCACAGTGCACAATTTGTATATTCAGTGTTAAATATAGTATTATACTTTAAAAGGTGAAAAAAAAATGTAGGGTAGGTAGGTGCGTTCGATAATAAAGTGTATGAAAATTTTACCAAGGGTGTAATGAAAATATAAACTATACGATAATTTGGGTGCAAATGGCTAGTTTTTTCCCAAGAATCAAATTTCCTGATTTCAGGATACCTATGGCTGATTTCAAGGGCCACCATGTGAAAGCGTTGACAAGAATAGGACAGCTTGCTCCTCAGATAGACTTGGTGTTGGAGATCAGAGACGCTCGAGCCCCGATCAGTACTAGAAATGTTCTTTTTGACCGGGCTCTTCACGGAATACCCAAGATCATTTTATACTCGAAGAAAGACTCGACTGCTGTAAGCACGAAATTACTTGATAAATGGCATAAAAATGAAAGTTACATGCTCATTGATTGTCGTAAAAAAAGCGATGCAAAATATTTGGTTGACATTGCTCTGCAACAATACCATAGTATGCATCCACCTCCTCCATTAGGTTTACGTATGATGATCATTGGAATGCCAAACATGGGCAAAAGTACTTTGGTCAACTCTCTACGAACTGTGGGCTTAGGCAATATGACAGACAGAATTGGTGGTAACAAGGTGAATCAAAAAGTTGCAAAAACCGGTGGTATGCCAGGAGTCACCAGATCTACCAGTGAAATCATCAGAGTGTCGAAAAACCCTAGCATCCTTCTATATGATACCCCTGGTATATCCTTGCCAAAAGTAAGCGATGGCGAAACCATGATAGCCTTATGTTTGGTGGGCAGCATCAGTCCAACATATATCGATCCTGTGATACAGGCAGACTATTTGCTTTATTTGATGAATCTCCAGGAACCATCAGGTAAGCTCTATAACAAATATTTGGACAAGCCTACCAACGATGTAATGAAACTTTTAAAATCTGTAGCAAAGACTATTGGCAAGGCCAATATAAAAAATAAATTCAGCCAGGGGAAGACCTTTGACGAAGTCGGATCAGCAATTTATTGGGTCGACAAGTGGAGGCAAGGCAAAGAAGGGAAAATCATCTTCGATACTAAAGCTATTGGCAGATACAACGAGTTTTTAAAGAGAGTTGTGGATTACCAAGGAATTGAGCTACAGGAAAAAGATCGTGTCAACAATTTGGATATTGCCCTCAACAATAACGACCCACAGCTCGACAGTAAGGGAAAACAGCGTCCAAAAACTTATTTTGAACGCCAAATTGAAAAGCAAAATGTGGTTTTCAACCATAAACGGTGGACTTCTTAGGAAATTAACGTTCTAGGTAAAGTGTATATAACTGTATAGAAAATGTATTATATTTGATGTGTATAAGAAGCAAATCAAGGGTGTAATTGAAATCAACTTGCTCCAATACTGTTAAGATTTCATAAAAATTAAAACAGAGTTTTATGTTGTTGGTTTTAGTGTGTAAATTCAGTGAGTTTTTACCATCATAGCGACCCTGCAGTAGGTTACTATACTGTTGGCACAATATTTTTACTATTTTGAGAGTCGGTATGCTATTCCTATATAAAATTTTCAGTCATATAATCTATTCAACTTACGTTATAAAAATAAAAACTCACCTAGAATCATTACCTGTTTTACACTGGCATTGACAGTTTTTATCTCTATCAAGCCCTGAATTGATTTACAAATACATCTTTTTACCACTGCTCTACTATACAAATAATTCCCAACTCCGAAGAATTCATTCTTGCGCATTGTTCCTCAAAACATTGTCTAAAGTAATCCAACTGTCTTCCTCATTGAAAAGATCGACGGCAACCCTGAACGCCGTTTTTTTTCGTAGTGTATAGATCACATGCTCACACCAAAATCTGAAAGAGGAAAAATAAAAAAAAATTGTTACTAAATTGCTGTCCACAGCGCTCAGTAAACATATATGATCTTAGAAAGTCTCGATTCAGGAACCTCTAAATCATTGAATTTGACTGGAATATACATTTAGGAAGCAACAATAACTACAATTTGAATATAAAAATATCAACAATGCTTAAGTGGGCTCAAGGAACGTATGTATTACTGCTCATCTAGCGTTCAATTTAGCGCCCAAGAGGTAAATTTGGGAGGCAAAAATTTTCTTTTTTAAACAGTTGCTAACATTTTGGATATAGTTTATCTGCTGTTACTGGTATTGCTGAACCAGAGTATGGTACTGAAGCAATTCACTCTGTGACTTCATTTGTTAAGGACAAAAACCCTTACAGAGAAGCAGGCGCTGACGATTTCAAGTGGAAAGCACCATTATCTACCAATGTTGAGACTCAGACCTTTTATTTCACCGACTTAAAGAGCGGTTATTTGGGTTTTGCACAAATCATTCACTCTGTTGTCAGCTCAGTTTACACTACAGCTCAGTTCACTTTCAGATTGTACCATAAAGATAACAAGGAGGACAACACTTGGACTTCCACTCATTTGGAAGATTTCGTTATCAAAGGTGCTAACTTTTATGCTAAAAACCTTTCTGTCGAGTTGCTTGATGACGGAAACACTTATGTTTTGAAATCTGCTGTTACTGAAGATTCTCTTGTAAACTTGACTGTTAAAAAACTTGCTCCAGGCGTCATTGTGGGTCAAGATGGTACTACTCTTTATGGAACCGATGTTGCTAATCCATGGGGCTCCATGAGACATGCCTTTTGGCCAAGAAACGAGGTCAAGGGTACTGTTGACTTGAAGTCTAAAGGTAAAAAGCTCGAAATTGATGGTTACAGCATGTTCGTCACTGCTTTACAGGGAATGAAGCCTCACCATGCAGCTGCAGCCTGGAACTTTTTAAACTTTCAGTCCCCAGAGTATTCTGCTGTTCAAATGGAGTTCACTACCCCTAAATCTTATGCCGCTACCAAAGTCAATGTCGGTATTCTTGTGAAAGGCGACAAGATTTTGTCTGTTTCTGTTGATAACAAAATAAAACATATTGATAACGATGTTGACGAGGTTGGCTGGCCAGTTCCAAAGAAAATTGAATTTGATTTTGAGGGTGTTGAAGCCACTGCCACAGAAGAAGAAATCAAAAGCAAGACTGCTAAAATTGTAAAAGGTAAGGTTAGTGGTGATTTGTCTGTTCTTGTTGAAAGAGTCGACGTCATGGGTGAAATCCCTGGATTTGTGAAAACCATTGCTGGTGCTGTTTCTGGTACTAAACCATATATTTATCAGTTTGCTAATGAATTAAGCCTTGAGCTTAAACAAAGCGAAGAAACCATCACTGAAAAGGGAATTGCTTGGACTGAAGTCACTTTTATCTCACAAATTGCCTAAATGCATAACTTTTTGCTTTTTCCTCCTTTTTTTTTGTTTTTTTTTTTTGTTGTTGTTCCATTCTGCTTGACAATCAATAATGACATTGTTTCCTTTTTGTTTTTATATCTGTTTCCAGTTCCTATCTTCTTGTTTCACCATTTTTAATACCATTTGAACCTTTTTCTCACTACCACATTTATAATTTTGCCATTTTCACTATAATCCTTTTCAAACAATTATGCTCTTGTACCTTTTTCTTATTTTTCATATCATTTCACTATTTTAATCATGATAATCTTCGAAAGCAATTAGATTTTAATCTGTCTTGTTTGCTGTTTTCCATATTGACAAGTTCTGCGTATGATTTTGTAAACAAGGTGGCAATTTTATTACTGATTTTAAATTTGACAGATCAAACTTTGAAACTGCTATTCAGGTTTCTCAAAAGAAGAAAAAGAGTGAATCAGAAAATATGTTGCCAAATGCTGTCTTTCAGGAAGGAACTGGCATGCTGTAAAGTCTATGTAAATATATATTTGATGATATTTGCCATATTACCTTAGACAAAACAGTAAACTTGTTGAAAGAACGCTTTTATATATCATGTAATGTATCAGAATAACAGTAAGTAAAATAATTAGAGGAAGTGGGTTTTACATCGCCGCGTGTGTCCATCAGTAATAACTAGAAACTCGTTAGTTTTTGTTTGTAGATGTTGAAGCTTCAATAATATTCTACAAAACACAGCTTACTCAAAGATTTCAGTAAGATAACCTTGGTGAGTATAATTTAAAGATTTTATGCTACAATTTTTATTAAAAGCGACGCTAGTTTTTATTGTGTATTAGGTTATGCGAACATTATTGAGATAGTATAAGGTATAAGGGGGTCTAACAAAATTTACTCATTGAAAATCCAGACAATGACATCAACAGATTTGTTTTCCATCTTGTGCAACCAGTTTTTAAACTTGCTTTCTTTTGGATCGGTGATTTCGTTATTTCTGTTGCTGAAATCGTCACTGTTGACACCGTATTTTGATGATTTCAACAAAAGACGGGTGAAAGAAAAGATCACCAAAGTAAAATATATACGAATGCAAATTACAACAATGCATGTGAGCACAGTGGTCATAAGTTCATAAGTTTCAGAAGCAGACTGAGAAGCAAGTTTCTCAGCCGTAGAAGAATCTCTGGTTACCAAAGATCCTATAGCATCTACGTTTTCGATAGCGAAGGACGCTGCTCTCTTTATGTACATTGTTGCTGTTGAGACTTTGACGTCTTTATCAACAACATCAGGGCTTTCAAGTTCAATTTTTGGAGCTTTAATATCAGCAACGATTTTCTCAGGATCCTCGAGCTCAAAATTATCCACTGCATTTGGCACTTTCGCAGTAGCTGTAGGAATATATCCTTTGACCTTAGTAGATGCAGTAGAAGAGGGTACAATGGGCTTGATAGAAGGAGTTTCTGTGATGGCAGAAGGAGTTGGCTGAGGAGTCAGCACAGGTTTATTACTGACAGCGGACTCGTTGGTGCTAAACCACTGGTATGCAAAAAACAAGATAAATAAGATACCAGCGATGGTGTCGGCAAAGAATATCAAACTGATGAGAGAGAATTTAGGAAGGTTTGGGTTTTTGACATTCTGTAAACCGTTAATGTAAAAGGGTAATATTAGAATGGATGATAAGTAAAATAACCACTGTGAAAAATCTATTGGATGCCCGGTGATCAAGGCTAATATCCCATAAAAGCCAGAAATCTTGTTGAGAATCGCAATCCCCAATATAAGCTCTACCCCAATATAGAGAGGAAGCCCAAAGAAAGACTGTAAGGTGTGTTAGCCAGAAGTTCAAATTGTAGGAGTGGGCATAGTGCTGAAATATGCTAGATTCATGCATCCACGACTGTCAATATTACGCAGTAAAAACTTACCTGTGGAAGGTAAAGCCTTGGAGAAAGCACCATTGATGAATTGATAGTGAATGTTGGAATAAGTGACTTTGATCGATGTATCAGAATAAAATGAGATTACTGTAATAACACTGGAGATGAGAGCATAGGAGAAAAAATTTATGACGGGGCTTCAAATTTAGTCTTATGGGATTTCAATTTCTACAGGCATTTTGTCGAAACTGGTAATGCATCTATATTGGTGTATTAATATATATATATATATATATATATATATATATATATATAAGTATTAACAGAGATTGGCTGGCGTGATTACGTGTAAGATGCTTCACCGTTGGCTTTTAGACCATGTAATGAAATGCGCTGAGAAGCTGCAATTTGAGCGCCATGAGATTAAATTTCCACTCCGGGTAGAATGTTTTGTTGGCCAATCACTCAGTAGAGGCACCTTTCTTGGTAAAGTGTCGGATTCCTACCACTCTGTGTTGATAGAGTATACCAACGAGTGTGTTTCACGGTTTGAGAGGAAATATAGAATCCGGCTCACTGATGAAACGGTAAAATCCATTATTAAAATTCAAAAATCTCGCATTGTATTTCTAAAGCGAAACGAGATTCTTGAAAAGTGTGATTCTGAATTTGAGTTGGAAAACACTTCTGTGAGATTAGCCTTGTTGATTTGTGAAGACATGGAAGTGATAGATACCGACTACACTAAATCTCTATCGCAATACCCTCCTGATTTGGTCTACGCTGATGAGCTATACATTTCGTTCTGGAAAAATGGATTTTTTACAGCTGATCAACTTTCCAATTTTGAAGGGCAATTTGAGCTTTGATCTTAAATGCATTCTTGTAGTTTTTCAATTTCCAAGCTAATTATTGTCTAAATTTGCAAATTATATTTCACCATCTTTTTAAGCACTACAATCATGTTATTTCTTATAGATACAACTAATTTCGCACGCTTGACTAATGAAGAAATATTTCCTATATTAAAAAATGTCCTTAAAACCCCTTTAGGTTTATCAATCTACAAGACTTTGGAGGGGATGGTCTTATTAATGCTTTAGATGGCAGAAGACCTGTTATCAGCATCACCTATGCATCAAGGCTAAGCAATTAGCATAGTGCGTAACTTGAGTGCAGATTGCAATCGGTTTAAGAAAATAAACCAGACTTATCATTAGTGTGGAATACCTCATTTGATTGAACAGGTAAAAATATCTGTTCAAGACACATTTGGAGATTATTTCGACATCTCACCCCACCGCCCAGCAGATTCCCGCGCGACTGACACATGCATGGTGCATGAAAGATAAGCGGGCCAAACTTAAGATTATCTATCCCCAGGCTATACAAGATTGATTATTGTCAAATGTCCCTTTTTGATAGGAGTCTGATCGTTTGAGCCTGCCAATTACGACTTGCAAGCTTTGGCGTTTGATTTGCATCTTGTCTTACTATTATCAAGACTTCACCCTGCATTTCCTCACTAGTCTCGCCGACATCCACTTGCATCCGATATCTATAACATCAATCTAAGTTACTATTATCGTATCATTCTCGGCGACGAGTTTCCTGTTCTTCCCAAAGTTGGCAAAATTGCGGTGTATACGTTAAGGATTCTACGCCCCTGGAAAAGATGTAATCCATTGTCTACAATATATATATTAGCCTTTAATCTCGTAACAGCAGTTTTCTATATGATTCTGTAAACTATCTCACCTTACAAAATAGAATGAACTCAATACAAGCTAAACTCTTACTTTTTTGCATCTTGAAAACCGTCTTTGCTGCTGGTGGCATTGAGTATTTGATAAATGCGCACAACGTGGTTGCTCACCAACAATACACATCCCATAACCATCCTGAATCATTCATTGATTTGCTTTATGGAGGTCTTGTCAATGGAGAAAGAGAAATCAGTCATGCTGTTGGCTTGTTGAATGAAGGAAAATTGGAGCCTCCAATTGTTGATTACAGCCAAATCAATTCTGGTGAAGAGGTTGGAGAAAGCGGCGATGAGTTTGAGGTGTTCAAAGCTAAGAAACATCAAGCAGTAAAAAATACTTTTGGAGCTACAAAACTCAAGTTGCCAAAAGCTGATTATACCGAAGATTTGTGGACCACCAGAGCTGCTTTTGGTGGCTTAAACACCTTTGCAAATACTGAGGCTTATTATTGCTTGAATGAAGCCAACTTGCAAAACAAAGACTACAAATTTGACGTTGCTATTGTAGGTGCTGGGTTTGACACTGGAACTTCGTACCGTCCAGGCGCCAGGTTTGGCCCAAGAAGCATTAGACTTGCTAGTAAAAGACTTGGAGGAGGTTCGTTGCCAACCAGAGGTTATTTGAACCGCAAGATCAATGACCATTACGAGTTTAATGATGAACATGACGAGTATGGCCGTGATCCATTTATGGGAACCATTGAGGCCTACGACTCATTGAAGATTGCCGATTGTGGAGATGTGCCAATGATTGCTATTGATAATAGAATTGCATTGGATCAGCTCTATAGAGGAGAGCGGTTAATCCACAAGTATCCTGTCCCAGAGCCACAAGCTGGAAACAAGTACTTAAATGCTCCACGTATCATCACTTTGGGCGGTGACCATACGATTACATTGTTGACTGTCAAAAGTGCCTTTGAGACCTACGGGGAACCAATAACTGTGCTTCATTTTGATAGTCATTTGGACACATGGAGGCAAAAGAGTTGGGGAGGTGCTGTCACCAAGTACTCGGAGCTTACTCATGGTAGCTTTTTACATTTTGCTGCTGAAAAGGGCTATTTGAACGTTAACAATTCAATGCATATTGGTATTAGAGGCAGATTGAAGCTGAATTACGATGACATGGAAAATGATGTCAGTTGTGGGTTTAAAACAATTTTCGCCAGAGAAGTTGACAATTCGGGTGTGAAAGGAATAGTGGATCAGATCAAAGAAAGAGTTTATGGCACTACAGATTTTCTAAGATCCACCAGAAAGAATACACCAGTTTACATCACTTTCGATATCGATGTGTTGGATCCGGTGTTTGCACCTGCCACAGGAACTCAAGAGCCTGGTGGGTTTACAGTTCGTGAAATTTTGAACATTTTAGACGGATTGGAAGGAATTAATCTTGTTGGTGCTGACCTTGTTGAAGTAGCCCCAATCTACGACAATCCAGGGGAAACCACTTGTCTTAATTCAGCTCATATTGTTGATTCGTTTTTAGGATTGATGGCTGCCTTCAAGATTAGAAATGAAAAAAAAAATTAAATCGTTAATGTCTTCTTCCTCATAATCACTTTATTCTTTACTTTTTTTACCTTTTGGTATGGTTTAAAATACTTATAGCTTAAATATCAAATAATAGTGCATTTTTCATAGCTTATCAATACATATTATTAATTTTGCACGTTACTATGCAAGTTGACTGTAGAATCTATTTGTCTACAAGATCTTCTTAAAGACACTCAATGTTGAATAGCTAGATTTAATCTCTCGGTTTTTTTGGTCCGAATTCTTAATATAACACGATTAATGCCTTGTTGAGACATAAAACCCGTCAAATTTGGTGTCAATTAAGATGTGATAAGAGTCCAATCGAGACATGTCAAGTGGAGACGAGATGATACTACTGTCCACTTCTATTGATAATGCAATGTGTTTAGTTTGACAATTAATTATTAAAAGCCGATTATTGTTATACGATAATCGCCCTTGTCACTATTTTTGCATATAATACAATGTTATCAGTGATCAGTGATCTGCGTAGTTTATCGTCCTGCAGGTCCGAATTAAGTTCATAGGCGATTCTATTTGCTAAATATGTCCCAGATAAGCTAATTTAATGGTTGAGATAGAGAAGCTCTTCCTACAAGAACAGTAGGTATGTTTCTTAATAACGGACAAAATTGTATATAGACAAACGATACGTAATCGTTTTATTTTATGCGTATCCTTATCACCCCTATACTAATGTTCACAATAGTCCTCATTCAGAGGTTGCTAAATAATAAAGTTTACTAGATCAATGCTATTAATCAAAAATGAAATTAGTTTGGCATAACGGAGAACAAATCCCGGGAGCAGATCAAGAAACCGGCAATACAGGAAACTGACAGACAATATGCCTTCGCGTGCATATCGTATCTCAAGCCCTTTTTTTCTATCACTTTAAAATGTTCCAAATCAAGATACTACAAAAAAGATGTTAAACATCTGTTTAGATAAAGATATAACTGGTGTATTCTGTAGTTGAAGATGGTCAGATGTGGAGATGTGATTATATAAGAAGTTAAATCTCCATTATTAATAATGGGCAAGTTATAATTAAAAACCATCAATAATAGGACATTAAAAAGTCCAAAAATCAATAATCAAAATAAAAGATGGGAAAATTTGACTTCTTGATCCTCAAGGATGGTGGTGAAGAGGTCACACACTTGAAAAATGAAGATATCCAACCTGTGCCAGTTGAAAGACGTGTCTGGAGAATTTGGGATTACTGCTCCTTCTTCGCCATTGGTAATGTAGCTATGGGAACCTGGTCTGCTGCTTCCTCTTTACTATCTCTTGGGTTGGGTGTCGGAGAGACAATGGGGGTCATAGTTCTAGGGAATGTTATTGTATCTACATTCTACTTGCTTATAGCTGCTCCTGGTTATGACTGGCACATTGGTTATACTGTGTTTCAACGTCTAGTTTTTGGAGTCAAGGGGTTTTATGTCACTGTTGTTCTCCGTATATTGCTAGCATTAGTCAGTTATGCTTCACACTGTTGGACTGGCGGCTTACTTATTAATAGTGTCCTAGAATCTTGGTCCAAATCCTGGCTCGAAAGAAAAAACCATTTTCCTGATTCCGTACCAATGACAGATAAAGAGTTGGTGGGCTTCATTCTTTTCCAATTAACAAACATTCCATTTTTCTTTTATCGTCCAGAAAATACAAACGTGCTTTTACATGTTGGCACCTCTCTTTGTTTTCTCTCTTTTGTCGGTTTAGCCGGCTGGTCTGTCAGTGCTAACGGTGGTAATAATGGTCCTCTCATGCATGTATCCACTGACTTGTCTCCTTCAGAACATGGCTGGGCATGGGTGCTTGGTATCACCGTTTGGTATGGTAGTATTACTTCCAGTATCATGAACAGTGCTGATTATGCAAGATTTTCTAAGACACCCAAAACCCCATGGATTGGTATGTACTTTGGTAATTTGTTGATGGGAACCGTTGTGCCATTGACAGGTGTCATCACCACTAGTGCTTTGAAAGGACTTTATGACACTGAATACTGGCTTCCCCCAAAGATCTTCACCAGAATTTTGCAAGAGGAAAACTACTCTTCAGGGGCCAGAGCCGGTGTTTTTTTCTGCACTTTTGGCATCTTGGCTGCTCATATAGCTGATAACGTCTGCGGTAATGCTATATGTGGTGGTACGGATTTAGCAGGTTTGTTGCCAAAATATATAAGTATTCGGAGAGGTGCTTTTATTATCTTGGCTTTAGTGTGGGCTTGCTGTCCTTGGACTTTTTACAATACTTCTTCAAGTTTCCTTACTGTCATCACTTCTTTCTCTGTTTTCATCTGTCCAGCGCTCGGCATTTACATTGCCGAATACTACATCAAAAGAAGAAGACATGTCAAACTATCAGCCCTATACTCTTATGATCCAACCAATGCGTACTATTACACTCATGGTGTTCACTATCGTAATTTGATCATCTGGATTATTGGTTGTTTCCCCGGTATTCCTGGTTTAGTCAATGCTGCTAATCCTAAAATAAAGATAGCCAGTGGCTGGCAACATTTTTACGACGGAAGCGTTTTATTTGGTTGTGGTATTAGTTTAGTCTTGTGTTTGGCTGCCAACTTTGTTTGGCCAGACACTCAGCTACAGGATATCGACCCCGAAGACTACTATAATACTTTCAGAGAAGAAGAAGCAATTAAAATGGGTATAACTCCTTATGCCGATAAGGTTGTGGAGGCAGTGGCAATTGAACCAATAAGTATTTCTTCTGCTACTGAAAAGCATGATTATGACGTTCTAGAGAAAAATGTGCGTTACAATTTATAACATCCTGCTTTTTTGTTTTTTTCTTTATTCTTTGTTGATACTTATTCAAAAGTATTTATTACTCTCATAGCTCACATTTTGTTTCTTCTTTTTTATATGCAATTTCTGCCTTCAGCCTTGGTATAGTCTTATTATAAATCAAAGAGCTCTGCTCAATTATACGTACGTAACTCTATGATAACGCTTTAAATTTTTATAATGGATCAATTGTAGTGAATATGGAAGTATGTAAAATGATTTTGGGTAAAGGCGAGTTGGTAATTATAGATTCAATAAATACGAGCAACTACTAATGGATGTGAAGATTGTCATTATTTGTATCGCGTCCCAACTCACGGTTTATCCTGTAGTCATCTTTGGATTTCGAAGCAGTAATTGGAACGTATTTTTCAGGCTACATTAATATCCATATCAATTTATGTCACTGGTCATTATGGATCAAAGCAAAGGTGAATTCATGCTGTCATGTCGAAGAAGGTGCAGAATTCCTTGGACTATAAAGGCCTATCAAATACATGTTAGTACAGGAGAAGTAGATATGCTCAAAAGTGATATATAATATTTTGAAACCCACCGAGAAGTTCTCCAGGAAGAATTACTGATGGTAGTGCGGTCAGCCTACTCTGTCAAATTAATATTGGCTCTTCACGTCTTTCCAAATACATTTAACCCTCAAATACCGAGCAGCGAAGCAAAGGAGCAACATTATCGGGATTTCTAATAAAGGGCCATAAACAGAAGCTATTGCCTGTCTGCTGCCATTGCCGTACAATGAAATTGAAATAGCAATACTTAGTTCAAAATTATTTGAGGCAGCGGTGAAGCACTGGGTTATAGTCTGACGATAACTTGCCGAACAGTTGAAAGCCCATTTCTCTGGATACATTTGTTTTTCATCCTTACATTCACAAACTAGTCTTTTTGATTCATTGAAATCTTGTAACTCATATGTCGAACCAATCCATCTCATAAAGAAAAAAGTGGTGATAAATGTCACTGGAAAGTATATGAGCAAAGGCACAAAGCATCTAATGGAGGTACCAATTTCTTTCAAGAAAGAGTCGCCCTTGGAAATGAAAATCATAATTATTGTGAAAAGCAAACCGAGCAAAGCAAAAGGGCTCACCACTGGGATAATATAATTTTCATACTTTTGCTTGCCAACGGTCATTAAAGAACAAGATCTTATAATTAGTCCTAAACCTACAGGAATGCCTAGAAAGAAAGCAACGCTTTGAGCAACAGTAGAATAACTTTGGCTGGCATTATAATGGGCTGGATAATCACCGGTTATCACATAACATAAAAATATTTGATAAGGTGCATATAAGACAATTTGCATTGTACTATTGACTAACACAAGCACTGCACATAATGAGTTATCACCTTTTGAAACTTCATTCCATACCAACACCATTGCAATACATCTGGCCAATCCTATCATAATGATTCCTTCCCTGTACTCAGGTTTATCGAACAAAGTTAGCCAAGCTAAGCCAAACATGAATAACGGGCATATGATCCAGTTGATGATTATTGAAATCACAATGTTTGGAAAATAATGTGTTTGAACTAACATGAATATATTCTCCCACTCAACTTTACAAAGCGGCGGCACCATCATGACAATCATCCCCACTGCCAAAGGAATTGGCGTGTTCAAAACCTGAGCACCATCAATAGCATTTCTGGACGAAGGGACATAATGTGATACGATTATACCAATGATTATGCAAATAAGAATAAATATAGGAAGGAGCTTGTCCATTATGGATAACTCGCACCATACCTGTCTAAGGTAAGAGCTGGGACCCTTCATTTTATTTTTAGCATCAATGAGACATGCCAATTAAACTGTGTAGGTTCTACAACTTGTCAAATCGTTCTATTATACTATGGACGGTTTTTTACTATACACGGTTCCCAGCCATTGGTATTTTTCAAAGAAAAAAAAAGATACCAAAAAAAGGAGGATGTGGACGAAATAGAGCTCTGTAATATGTAAGTATACTTATTGAAACATCTTAGAGTTTAAAGAGATACTCGTGTAAATAAGTCTGCAAATAAAAGTAATAAGATTCCAAATCTATTAGAAGAGAGAGCAATCAAGATAGTAAAACCGTTTTTTTTTTCTTTTAATAGTGGCTCTTAATAAATATGTAAGCGTTACTGAATAGTTCTTACATAGCCAAAATAACGCAAGACAACTCTTTATAATCATGAAAGCAATATTTCTATGCCTCAAAGCTTGTATATATAGATGCTAACCTAAAAATTGAGACTTGTCGAAAGTCTCACCAAAAATTTTTCCATACTCTTAACTTGAACATCCGTTGGGTTGAGGACGCCGTACTATGTGCAAATCATACTATTAAATAGCGGTAATCACTTTTTTTTTTAATTTTACCAAGATTTGTATGCTTTTTTTCCCATATAAGCCGTCCATAGTTACAACTTTGAGGAACATTTTAGTAGATAGTAGAGGTAACTAACAGAAACAAAATGTTTTGTTAACGATATATAGATATAGTTAAATTGTTGAGAAGAATATATGAAGAGACAATTGAGTTAAGCAACACAAACGGTCCCTAACTAGTGATTCGAAATTAAATCCAATGGTCTTCTAATAATAACCGTGTGGTGGTATAAAAGTATATGTCGCAATCTCCTTATTAATGCAGAAAAGTTCGAGTTGTGATTTGTGAAACAAGTCAATTGAAAGACTTGGCTTTAACAAGATTCCTTGAGATGCGGTGAAATACATCAGTTAAGTGAGCCCTGGATCATTGGGCCAGCCTCTCCTTTACTAAACACGCTGCAAGCTTATAAAAGTTTACACCTTCAGCCATGTTATTGTCTTCTAGGGGGCAAAATAGGATTATTGGAATGAGACGTGGGCACGGTGTTTTGATGAACCAAGGCCGTGTTAGAATTATTAGCTGACAGTGTAACTTGATTAGTATGGTCAAAAGGTAGTCTTTGAGCAATTTGCTGACTAGACGGCGCGTTATGATTTCCGTAAATGTGATCCGCTGGTGGTGTGCTCAATGCTGGCTCTGTCAAAGCTTCTTCACCGACTTTACTAATAGCTGTCTTTGTCAAATAATGTTCAAGAATTAAACAGTTTCTAGAGTTACACTTATAGGCTATATTAATCAAATCGCCAACCACAGGAATCAAACCAATTAAAAAATCAAACATTACATTAGCAATCATCTTGGAGTAAATCTCTGGTGGAAGACCACCATCAACGTGCCTTGCGCTTTTAACCAACATTAGGGCAAACGAAGCAGCCATTATGTCTCCGAAACCAGGTATCAATCCAATTAGCCCAGCCCAGCCTAGTTGTATACCGCAGCAGCATTGAAAACATAAATCTAATCGGTAAGCTCTTCTTCTGAACTTCTTCAAAACTTTTGCATTGTTATGTGACAACCCACTAGGAATTCCCTTCCGCTTTTTTTTATGTTTTTTGGACTTCCCTAACTCTGCATCCGCAGCCTGTTCAAAATAGGGATCCTCCTTTCCAACTGTCAAAGCTGAAGGTACTATCTATGGATTGGTTAGTAAACCTTTGACATTTTATGTCAACTTTCAACACTCTTATCAATTCAACTTATGCATACCTTGGTGAAAGCCCACTTGTAAAGAAAAGACATTTTTCTAGATAATCAAGGCTTATATATTGTGCTTTGTTTCAATAAAAAAAAAAAAAAAAAAAAAAAAAAAAAGAATAAGCAGTATTGCTATAATGAAATTTTCAGATACGTATATTGATACGTATATATAACAAGTTGGACCAAAACAGTGGACGTATTCCAAGTTTTGTCACGTGCAATTTTATACCTTTATTAAAGATGTCGATTCCTGAATTTTTCACCTTTTACTATATTATTTGAATAATGTAACGATTTACTTAAGAAAGTATGATGAATGATTGGAGTTAATTAGTTATAAATTGTGTTTATAAAAAAAAGTGATAAAAAGTGATGAAAAGCCGTTCACGCACTGTTTTTGGCGTGAATAAAAATCCATATCTAATTCTACAAGTAGCTTAACCATTTCATTCTGAAAGTAATATTATATGATTTATATATTTTTAGCTCGGTATATGCACTTCCTTACTTATAGATGAATGATTTGTAGCTACTATATAGCTCAATTGGCAACATGTTCTTCAAATTTTCATCTTGAAAGTAAATATAAGTTTATTCACTAAATACAACTTATGACAGAATCTACATAATAATGAAGCATTTTATAATAACAATCACAACTAGCAGCGCTAGTACAGCTGTCAACATCAGCTGACAGCTAAGGAATCATGTGTTAAAGTATTGAAGTACATGTCTAACAATTCGCATTTCGTAGAGACGCCAGAGGTGCAAGACAACTATGTTAAAAAAACACATAAACAAGGAATATATAAAGGAACTGAACAGCTTAGACAACAATTCTGATACCCTGAGCAGCTGCTCTGGCAACAATCTCATTTTCTGTAATTTCTGCGACTTTATCTCTCTCCTTGAGTCTAACAGCAACGTATTGTTTTTCGCCCTTCGCAATTAATATTCTCAAGATAATGTCTTCTGTTTCAGCCTTCAAGGCAAGTGGGTCAGATTCTGCGCTTTGGAGCTCCTTTTCTGCCTGGGCTCTTGCTTTTGCAGATCCCTGGGCCATTATTGTTTTGGATCTTGCAATTGTGCCTGAGCGTGAAAGTTTTACGCTTTCAGGGGTTGAAGTGTGTGCTTTGCGAAGCTTGTTGGCGTTTTGGGTTTCGGATAGATCGTAATAGTTTTTCTGTTGAATATATTTATTCACTATAGGAACCAACTGTTGAGATTCCTCAATTAGCTGATGAACTTCGGTGACGTAATGAACAGGAATAAGGAGCAATCTTTGATATCTTTGGTCCTGTAATTTTTCCAAAGGAGGGCCTTCGCCATTGGCATAGAAAAACTCTACACACAATATTTTTAGCCACTCAAAGACAACCTCAAGTTCGATTTGGGTCAAAGCACGGTTGGAATTGACACCCAAAGTGGCAGCAAAAGTATTTGAAACAGCGGCTTGCCAACGGTTCCCGTTAGAATCGTTACGGAAAAGCAAAGCGTTTCGGGCAACACTCAAAGGAGGAAGCAACAACAAGTCTGCGGTGTTCAAGATTACCGACCAGGCCTCCAACATAACTTTGAACAAGAGTTTGAGAGTCAATGTCTGTGCCAATACTGCTAGATTGGAGTTTAGATAATCTCCTAGGGGAGATATGGCATTTCTCAAAACCTCCCGATCAGGTTTTATAGTTCCATTATTTCCGCAGATGGTTTTTAAAGTTGGTCTAGATAGAGTATAAAATATAAATTTGGAGAACTTGTTGACCATCAAGGAAATTGCCCGATCTCTGACTCGTACAAGAGATCTGTGAGCACGGCCCAAACAGAAAAGAGCATCAACTTTTTCCGATTCCATGGATATACTGAACAAAATTCGTCCCTGTGTGTTCAAGTTGAGCCAGCGATCGTGAGGAATGCCATTATCATTGAACCTTTTAGGGTCTAGCTGAAGCGTAGTGCGGCCAATCACCTCGTGGCTTTTAACAGAAGACTTCGAATCGTCCCAGACTGTAGCTATGATAGAGCCCGGGTTGGATACAGGTACCGTAATTTCAAACTCTTCATTCCATTGAGGATTCAAGTCGTCTAAAATTTTTCTGGTTTTTCCTATGGTTGTTCGAGAGTTTGCATCGGTCAAAACCACATATGTGTCGGAAAACCCGTCGGCACCCACTGCCCTGAGGTTTTCTGCCTTGACCAACTTGACGGAGAACAAGTTGAAAGAGTTGGTTGCTTTGGCTTTGCCCTCGTATTTCTGAATAACCGCAGAGATTTTCTCGGGGTTGATTTGTTCTTCTAAACGGTCAATGTTCTCCAACATGGCACCGATGTTGTTGAGAGCCACACAGGTTCTTTTCTTGAATTTGTAAGGCTTCTGGGGCTCCAACTTGTGAGCTCCCGTTACTGCTGCTCTGACTCCAGAAAGCCATTTCATTGCATTTGTTTCTTCTTCTTGTGAAGCATACTCGTCAGGTTCATCATTAGCGTCATTTAAATCGGCACTGATGAGTTCCAAACATTTAAATCCATACAGTACTATAGAATCTGATATGCCTTTGATAATCACTGTAAGCAACTTGTTAATTTGGTATTCGTTTTCCCATCGCAAATCCTGGAGGATCTTCAATGGGCTTCTGAAAATGCTTAAACAATCTTTCACAGATGTGGAGCTTTTACTGAATGTGGCCTCCTTTAGTTCAAAATCGTCTGCTTCAAACGCTTTCAACGCAAGATCTTTAATCTGGCTTTCAGCATCTTTTACAAATTTTTCAACAAACGGATAGAAAAAGTTTTCCAACCTAAAAGGGAAAGGGTTTTTCTTCTGATTAACCACCTGGGAATGTGCAAATCGTATGTCTGCCAAAGTCTTATATATGTCCATACAGTCACTGTAGGGAATATCAGTATTCTGCTCTTTAGCATGGTTTACAATATGATATAACATTGCTTTTGAATCATTACCGAAACCAGTAGTGAATTCCCTGGTTGCAATTTGCGGAATCGGCAAAAATCCCAAAAATGGTGTTTTGAATCTTTTCTGTGTCATTGTTAGAATTTCCGTGATCTGATTAGCAGCCTCGTAGACATGGATAAGACCAAGAGACGAGTCGCGCGGAATCTTGGAAAGAATCTCTACGTATTTTGCATCGATGGCTTTTCCCAAGGCGATATGAAGCTTTTTCTCCCATTTCTTGGGCAATCCAGACTTTTCTATATACTCAAACGTAGGGTCTTCTTTTATAAAGTCTAAAAAAATATAATAGAGTTTGAACTTTGGACGATCTGGTTCAAAAATTGCACCCAAGAGATTCCTTATACTGGCCATGGTCTGCAAGTAACACACTTGAATATTGTTTGCCCATTCACGTTTATCGGGAGTTGGCCAGTCAAGAATATCAAAGTCGTCTTCGTCCTTTATTGTGGAAGAGGCAAACGTAATGATGGTTTGGGATTTTTCCGTGTCAATGTCCAAGATCTGGCCAGTAGATGATGTTATGTTGAGCACACTGTTATTAGCAGCAGTAAATAAGAGCGCCGCTTTGGCACAATCGTTAATTCTCCAGAAACTGGAAACACGCTGGATAAGTTCGTTGGTAGTGTTGGAAAACACAGTGGAATCATTGTTATGGAACTTGAGACAAATCTCCAAAAGTTTCACATAACATTGTCTGATATTGTTAGGAATTACATAAAATCCAGACCTGGATGGTAAAGTTTGCCGTTTCATTGCAGCGGGCCGTTTCAATTTTGCCAATACAGTAGTGATGGCAATTTCTTCTTTATCTTTCCAACGGTTATACTGCTGTTCATTTTTAAAGTCAGAAGGAGTATAAATGCCAATATTCTGATGTAAGCTTACAATGATTCCTTTTAAGTCTTCTTGTAAAGCTGTTTCTGTACTTGAATCTTTCAACCGGTTGATATCTTGCTGTAAAGTGTTATTATCCTTATGGAACAACTGTCCTACAAGCTTAGCGAGCGACATTTCACTGAGACCGCAAGGTGGCTCGATATATGCTACATTATCCTGGTCACCGTTGGCAGAAGTATTGGAATATCCGTAATTCACCATGCTTTTAGTTTTCGACTCCAAAGATTGTCTGAATCCATTCAAGTATACAATTACAGATTCTGAATTTCTTTCTCCTTGAATTGCCTCAATGAGTATTCCAATAAACGCAGAAACCTCCTTGAAAATAGCTACGTTGACCTCGTCCGAGGGGTCTTTGACAAACTGTATTTCTTTCTGGACCGCCTTGGTATATGCACCAATAAGAGCCTCTGGAGAACGTGAGTCGCTCGCAGGAATCTGGTCTATCATGCTGTAAAAACTAAGACAGCATCTACGTGTTGATGAGGGCAAATGTTTATGGGTGTTCTTCACTGCTATCGAATGGATCATTTCCTTCAAGTTTTCAAGTGCCACCTTCGGCAACTTTTGGTTATTCTTCTCGTCCTTGCTATCAAAATGCCCTAGAAGCTTCCCTATGTGTTTGGACGACGAATTTGATGCCCCGTTATAAGATAGACGCTTGGCACTTGATCCTGAGCCGGTTGACGTCGCCGATAGAGGTGCCTGTTTAGGGACCGCGATAGGCTTTCGAAACCGCGGCTCTATTCTGTAATCAATGATCGCAACCTGCAATACCTTCTCATACACCTCATTGAGCGAAACCTTCTCTGAATCAGCTAATCGTAGGTCTGACAACGTGGATATCACACTGCCAGTGGCAGACGTGATAGACGTCTTTCTGCTCATCAATATATTCGAAGTAAAACGAACTTCTCTTGAAGAATTACTGCAAAAACTACAGAGTTTTGGATATAAGCTAACTCTAATTGGGGGTTTTATGGCACAAATGGATGGGGAGACACCTCTATCCTTATCATACACTTTATATTAAGATACTAATAAGCTGTCTTCTTTTACTGATTTATTGTTTTCGAGCGCGCGGTTTTCGCTAAGTGCGCGCCAGGGGCCCAATAGATCAGTGCAATGTAACCTTTATTATTATATACGTATGAATACACAGTTGCAATATTGAGATGCTTTTGTAGTAGGAAAAAAATGGCAAACGTAAAAATTGGCTATATGAAAAGTATTTGTCCAAAAGTAAGTATGAAATAGGATTTTAAATATAAATTTTGGGTATGCCTAAAAGATAGAATCAACGGTGGGCATCTGGACCATTTTTATCAGAGGAAAGATAAGCGATGGTAAAATATAAAAGGATTTCTGGCAAATATTGTAAGCCAATATAAGTAAGGAACAGATTAAAACTAGTTAGTCAAAACATAAGACAAGAAGCATGTGGAAAACTACCGCCAATGTAACATGGCTATATAACAAACGCTATGAAGAAATTGTGATGTTTATTACTCAGTAATATGACTGTAATACATGAAAAATTAAAGAGCAAATTAAGTTTAAGTAAGAAAATAAGCTTTCAAGTAGTGAATATAGAAGGTATAGTAGGAGAAATAGCACTCACGTAATATAATTGAACACGTAACGAGATGAGTAAGATTCTGATTCTGATTAAGCAAATCTAATTTGTTTTTCTAGGGGAATAAGCTTCAAATATCACTTTCATTATAGAGTATGAATGTAAATAGTTTTGCAAGATATACAAAAAACTAAACTTCACGTTTAACACATTGAGCAAAGGTTAACATAAACTAAAAAATTGAAAACAAAAAAAGCAATAATTTCTAGATTTTCTTTTACAGTTCGAAAGAGAATGAGCTGCTCTTTTATATACACTTGTTTATTGCTTATTTAATCTGTTTTAACATTCATAAAGTAGTATTTTAAATGATAAGAGTTGTAAAATACGAAAAGTTTCCAAGTGTAAAATTTAGTATGTATCAAAATGCACAAGCATGCGCGAAACACATGAAAGACGCGCTTAAAAAATATTTCATCCAATTGATAAAGTCTATTTACAAAGCCTTGAATGTTACTGTTTTGAAGCTCTTCTAATCCCCAAAATAGCCTCTTTGGAATCATTGGTTGAATGATAAGATGGGCGGTGGTTAGAGTTATTAACAAGCGTTGGCAGACTGATTAAGTGCTGTTCATAGGGGTTAAACTTTTGCTTATCAAGTGACTTATCATCGTAAAAATTGGCGTTTTGATGGCAGTAACAATGGCTGATGCTTGATCTTGCAATAATGAACCATCTTCGATCTTTATGATGCCATCAAAATCACTAGGAATCTACGAAGGACCCTCTGAAATGGTCTTATCTAGTATGATACTTCTGGAACATTGAGAAATGTATTCTTTGCATTTGAATGGTGTAAACATACGCTACGAATGTGAGCGTGTGATTTGAGATACTTGCAAAATGTACAGGGTCAAGTACTATTTTTTTTGGTCAAGAATAGAGTTGAGAAATGACAAGTTTGAAAGTTGGATATTTGACAAGAAAGCAGATGTACCAAGTGGAACAATTGAGCCAGGGACATGTTGACAGGTGATACGTTTGTCATACATTATGGTGGAGCTGAAAAGATTTCTATTAAGGAAGGTTATGTTAGAGTGATGACACAACATATACAAGTGTCAAATCTGAGGACTGGAGGAAGGTCACAGATTATTGCTAGTTCAGCTACAGTATCAAACAGAATTGTCAGAGAGTCAACTTCAACACTAGAATAGTCATCTTTACTTAGTTGCCTGATGAAGCAAGGAATACAAACGGGGGAATTTGAAAGCTTGTTGTAAGACTCGTTTTCTTTAAATATCTCATGGCATGGTCTCTGGACAAGGTTATCAGTTTGCTTCTGAAATGGATGTTACTTTCATCAGTGGGTAACATGCTACTGCTCATCGAACTTTGACTGGCAATGGATGGTGTGTACTCTGGGAATAAGCCCATTCAAATCATGTTGAGACTTGCTAAGATGAAACAACCTTGTGTCTAGAGAATGACAAGGTATTGAGTACGCACATTAGTGTGAAACCTGTTGGCGGACTTTTATGTGACAAAACTGTTGCCGTCAAATACGTACACGTGGCGTGAATATATGTTTTTCAAATTAGCATTTAATGAGTTAAAACTGTAGACTGGATAACAATTAGGATATGTGTGTATTATAATATTATCAAAGTGACAACGAGTCTATGGTGGGACATAATATTACAGGCTGTGACTAGGTAAATGGGTAAAGTACCAGAACAAGAAGTTTATACAACTATGTTGTCTAACTTGTTCGAGCAATTTATGTTGATTAGGTAGACACAATGTCAAGCACATTTTTGCAGAGCTTAATGATAAAGGGGTGTTAAAGAAGAGGAGGACTGTACAGGGCTGGACATATAAAATATTGTTATTATTAGTATATAGGAGAAGGAATGTACAGGGTTGGAAATATAATATATTGTTATTATTATTATAGACGGCTTGAAAGGTAAAATTATAGGACTGAATACAGATTAGGTTCGTAGGGATGTAGAGAAATTTGGCAATAAATATTATCCTAGAGTTATTTAAAGTAGGAATTTTTAGAGGACAATGTACTAAGAGTAAGATTGAAACACAAGATGGGGGCAATTTGACAGGTGACAAGGCCATATATGTGTTGTGAGTAGTAAAGAAGACGAAGAAGCATTTATTTGTTATGAAAAGAAGCGTAATGGAAGAGGATTAAGTTAAGTTGGGTTGAGTATAGAGTAGTAATGAGAATCAAAGTAGTTGGGAATATAAAAACAACTAAGAAGTAAATAGAAAGAGTATTAGTTTGGAATCAAACAAGAATAGATGGAAATTAAAGAAGAAAACAAGATTTAGTATGGAAAGAAGGCTTGAAATAGAGAAAATAGTAGGAATAGCAGAGAGGTATAGGATATTGAGATATGAATGAGCACCTGAAGAAATGAGTAAGAGTGTATCACAAGTTAGGCAAGTTTAGATTGAGATTGAGATATATTGAAATGGATAAGATAGAACATATAGTAAATAAAAAGTTGTATAGATTTGGAAAATATAGAAGAAAGTAAAATTGAAGAAGTTTTAACATTATGACACAAGCATAGAGATGAGTAAAAAATTGAAAGCAAAGAAAAAGATAAGATGAAGATTTTTTTTAATAGATTGAAAGAGAATGAGCAGGAGATGGATATAGAGATGAATAAAGAGGAGGAAAAAGAGTAATAAGAGAGATTATTAAGAATAAAAGGGATAAAGGGAGACAGGGATAAAGAGAAAGAGGAGAGTAAAGCAGGCAAAAGGGGGAAGAAAGGAAGGCGATAGAAAGTAGAAAATAGGGGATATTATGGGATTGGGTTGGGAGATAATTAAGTAGAGGGGATTGAACAAAAGAATAGATTAGAATAAGTATTAAGAAAACAAGGTAGTAAAGTAGTAAAGTAGTAAAGTAGTAAAGTAGTAAAGTAGTAAAGTAGTAAAGTAGTAAATTAGTAAAGTAGTGAAGTAGTGAAGTAGTAAAGTAGTAAAGTGCTAAGGAGGCAAGGTAGTGAGGTAGTGAGGTAGTAAAATAGCAAGGGGCAAGGACTAGAGAAGGTAAGGATGTGAGGAAGCAGGGTAATAAGGATTCAATAAGCTAGAAGGCAGGGTATTAGGGAGGTAAGGATGGTCGGATGTGAGGTAGTTAGAAGGTAAGGATGCAAGGAAGCAGGGTGGCAGATAGTGAGATAAACAGGACAAGGGTGGGTGAGGGTGCAAGGTATGTTAGGAAGTGGGGTAAGGGTGTCAGTGGGGTAAGGGTGTCAGTGGGGTAAGGGTGTCAGTGGGGTAAGGGTGTCAGTGGGGTAAGGGTGTCAGTGGGGTAAGGGTGTCAGTGGGGTAAGGGTGTCAGTGGGGTAAGGGTGTCAGTGGGGTAAGGGTGTCAGTGGGGTAAGGGTGTCAGTGGGGTAAGGGTGTCAGTGGGGTAAGGGTGTCAGTGGGGTAAGGGTGTCAGTGGGGTAAGGGTGTCAGTGGGGTA